>OX352773.1:100873369-101092370 GCA_947095535.1 Poecilobothrus nobilitatus
TCAACTTTGTTATTATTATCAACATAAATCATTCAACTTTGTATTATTAACGATTTGAGGAAATACTAAAATTTTAACCAGCTTGCAGTTTTTATCTTTGTTTTAAAATAAACAACAAATCAATAAAATATCCGATTGATATGTTCTGAACTTAAAAAGATTATCGATTAAATTCATTCTATTATTGATTTCCAATGTAATAAGTATTGAAAGTTTGTAAAAATAAAATTATTTAAAATATTAAAAAAAATTTAATAAAGTCTTTTTATTTAAATTTTTATATACGGAGTCTTATTAAAATTTAAATGGCGCCCGAGCAGGGACCATTAAGTAGTGTAACAGTGAGTCAAAAAGTGCATCTTATCTGAAACTAAAATTATAGTAAGTGCATTTTTAAAAAGGCAAGCTTTACACTGCGTGCAGCAAGTTAGTAAGGACAAATCTTACTGAATTTGGTTCGACAACAGGAAAAGAAAACGAGGCCCCCGAGTAGTCATAGGACAAAAAGGAGCCACCGTACAGTGCAATTAAACACAACAAGTGCGAGTTGGCAGCCGCCTATTCCGTCGATCCTAAAGACTGCGAGTGGTTCCGCAATGGGAATCCGTGTAGCCATTTTTATGTAAGTCAGTATTTATCTATTTTTTTTTTGGGTATAAAAATTAAAAGGTTAAAGAAAACCAATAAGAAAAAAAATATAATAAAAAGAAAATATAAAAAATTAATAAAAAAAAGAAATATTTTTGTTTTATGAGATACTGTGACTCAAGCCTACTCGTCGTTACCAAGGGTGAGGCAGCCTTAGGCACAAGTTATCCATAAAACAAGCAAAAAAAAGGAATTTAAATAAATATCTTTAAATTAATATTTTTATAGAAATAAAATTAATATTGAAGTTGCCAATAAAAAAAAAAAAAAAATTTATTAATAATAAAACAAAATTATTAAAAGGCAACTAATTTAATGAAGGTACCTAAGATAAAATTAAACTGATATCAGAAGTGAAATTTAAATTCAAAAAAAGTATCCACATCTGTATGGAGAAAAGAATTTGAGTTTCACATAAAGATTTAATTCATTTTAAAGAAAAAATTTTATGAAAAAAATAAAAAAAACAAAAAAGGCAAAAATTATATTCATAAACCTGCAGGAAAATTTAAAAGAAAAAAATTAATAAAAAATATATATCGTATGAAAATTGAGTAATCATTTATTTTAATAAATTAAATTAATTAGTATTACGCAATATTGCAGTATAATTTTTATGATTCATAAATGATTTTTGTTAAAAAAAAAAAAATAAAATAAGTAAAAATTAAGAAACAATTATAAATAATTAATGATTTTATTTTAAGGAAAAAAGTATAAATCAATCAAGAAAATTAGAAAAAAATAATAAGTATTACTAGAATTAACTTTAAAATTAAAATTTTTGTTATTTAAAAAAAAAAAATAGTATAATATGTAATATTTGCTTGAACGTTATTGTAATTTATTTATTTTTGTAACCTATAATCAAAGCCAACGTGAAATAAGCAAGAAGTATTTTTTTATATAAAATTAACTGCCTATATAATTTAGGAAAATTTTTTATTTTTCCTTTCCTTTTTGCTCATTATTAATTATCTCTTCTAAATTATATTATTATTTTAAACAAAATAAATATTTTCTTTTTAGTTCTGGTCAACGTTAAGAAAAAAAATCTACAATATAATAATTTTGTTTTAATTTAAATAAACTTTAATAATTAAATATCAAAATTTATTTAAAAAAAAAAAAAATTTTTTTTAAGTAAAATAAAATTTTAATTGTCTTGAAATAAACCATTGTTAATCGACTTGTACTCAATAATTTACTGTGTTTATAAGATTTTGAAATTTTTACATTTTCAAAACTACAAAATTCGCTTTACACGAATCTTTTTAATAGATATCAAAACTAACGATGAACAAGATGAGATAATAATGACAACACATCGTCGTGCTCATAGAAATTCAGAGGAGAATAAACTACAGATCTTTCAAAAATATTACTTCCCAAAAATGGCTAGTAGAGTGAGGAATTTAGTAAAGAATTGTTCAATCTGTCAAGAAAACAAATACGATAAACATCCTACTAATCCCAAAATTCAAGAAACACCAATTCAAACCTACTCAGGCCATGCTTTGCATATTGACATATTCTCAACAGAATCAAAGTTAGTTCGAACCGCAATAGATAAATTAACTAAATTTGCTCAAGCAAGAATGATTGTAAGCAGAGCAATAGAATATGTGAGACTGGCATTACGAGACATTTTGTTTTATTACGGTGTCCCAGAATGGGTAATCACTAAATTCGGCTTCTATTAAAGCCATGATGGAGGATGAATTAAAAATTAATGTATTCACCACTCCACCGTATAAAAGCGAGGTAAACGGTCAGATTGAAAAATTTCACTCGACTCTGTCTGAAATAAGGAGATGTCTCAAAGCTGAGGATACAAATCGATCATTTGAAGAACTTCTCGAAAGAGCAGTAAACGAGTATAATTACACCATACATTCAACTACCGGAAAAAAACCTATAGAACTGTTTCTTGGGAGAACTCCTAACACGACCCCAGAAGAATTTGAGAAAACTAGGTTATCTAATATAGAAAAAAATTAAGGAAAAACAGTTAAAAGATTTAAAGTTCCATAATAAAAATAGAAAACCTCTAAAACAATATGAGATAGGTCAAACTATTTATGTAAAACATAACAAAAAGCTAGGGTCTAAGTTAACACATCGTTATACAAAAGAAATAGTAAAACGAAATAATAACACTACAGTTATAACTAACTCTAATAGGAGAATTCATAAATCAAATATTAAAAATTAACTTAACTATTTTAGGTTTTTCCTACAAGCAATACTAGGGGAAATACAGATTCTGGACTATACCAATTCACATATAATAGCCATTCATATTGGAAGAGCCAAAATACAGGAAGAAAAATTTAAATTAGTTCATGTTACTGATCGCATCATTTTACAGCAGACAGTAGAAGTGTCATTGTAACTCATATAAATGGCTCACATCCGCTTCAACCTCACATTAATCATGAGATATCCCAGATAAAAGAGTTCTTAAAGGAATTTAACCAAGGTAGAAAAAAGAAGATAAATTAATTTTTTAGGAACAACGTGGAAGTGGATCGCTGGAACTCCAGATCATGATCACTTTGTATTAATAAAGAAAAAACTTCATAACATATTGGATAATAGTAATAAACAGGTAATAATTAATAGTGTTTATAATGATAGGTTAAACAATATAACTCAATGTACAAATCAAATTTTAAAAGAAATTAGGAAAAATAATATTGTAACTAATCAACCCATATCAGAGTTACAATATAAATTAAAACTTATTAAGGAAGAGATAATTAATTTAAAGTATGCTATCCACTGGACAAGAGTAGGAGTCATAAATTCAATATTGCTTTCGAAATCTGAAATTGAAATTGTAACAGATGTTCTAGATAAAGAAAGGCTACCATATTCTAGCCCAGAGGAAGCTTTAGATTTTGCAAATTTAAAAATAATTTCCAATGGCACTTGCTTGTTTTATATTATTGAAATACCGTTAACTAGTTTACAAATATATGATAAATTATTATTAAAACCAATAAAAATAAATAATGTTGTAAATGAAATAAATTTTTCAAAAATTTTAACTAATAATAATGTAATGTTTGGTATAAAAAATAATTATTGTAAAACAATAAATTCAATATCTATTTGTAAAAAAGATAATCTTATAAGTTTGGAGGACTTCACTTGCATACCGAATCTTCTAAAAAGTAGGAATTCAAATTGCAGTATTACCAATAATCAACACATACCAACAATTGAGGAAATAGATGAAGGCGTAATCTTACTAAATCAGTTTAATGGCACAATATTAATAAATCGTGAGCAGCACAATTTTACTGTTACTTACATTATCAACGTTGATAATGCAAATATCACAATTCTGAACAGAACTTTTGTATCAAAGGAAATTACAACATTGAAGATCTTACCAGCTAACAACCAAAATCCGTGACAAACCAATTTTATGAGCATTTATCTTTGGAATAGTTAAAAGAAATTCATATAAATAATACTAACCATATAAGTAAGTTATAAGAAGAAAAGTACATCGATAATTTCATCAATTATAGCATCTCAACAATCACGATAGTGTTATTCTTAGCAGTAGTACTCCTTAAGAAAAAGGGCAAAATTATAATTAATAACGATCACTCGAATCCTATTGCAATTGAAGATTTAGAAATAAACAGAAAAAATAATGATGATGTGAAACCTGAGAATCCACCACCAGAACCAGTTACTAGATCCAAACCTGAAGTTCGAAGGAAGAAATTTTACGATACACCGTTTTTTAATCAATTCATCAAATGTGGACATTTGAATTTGAAGAGAGAAGAGTTACCGATTTAGCACCAATCTCCAACACAACAATTTAAATTAACTCCAAATTATGCTTATTTTGCTTATTCATTCATTCAACTATGTACTACTTTCGATTTCATTCAACTTTGTTATTATTATCAATATAAATCATTCAACTTTGTATTGTTAACGATTTTAGGAAATACTAAAATTTTAACCAGCTTGCAGTTTTTATCTTTGTTTTAAAATAACCAACGAATCAATAAAATATGCGATTGATATGTTCTGAACTTAAAAATATTATCGACTAAATTCATTCTATTATTGATTTCCAATGTAATAAGTATTGAAAGTTTGTAAAAATAAAATTATTTAAAACATTTAAAAAAATTTAATAAAATCTTTTTATTTAAAATTTTATATACGGAGTCTTATTAAAATTTAACTTATATATATTGATATATATAAATATATATACATATAAAGTTTTCTATATAAATTTTTTTTAAAATCAATCAATCAATTTTGATGCAGAAAAAAACAAAAAAATTATGGGCACGGACCTCCTTCGTTTTATTCAGGAGTATAAAATGAGGAAATGTTTCAAACATTATTTTGAAGTCGAAGAACAATGAGGAGATGAAAATTTTTTGGAATAGAGGAGTTCCACATGAGGAACAAAATAAATCAACTCCGTAGTAATTATTAGAAATAATTATACTTTATAATATAAAATAATAAATAATAAAGAAATAATATAATAATAGAAGTAATAAAGATTAATATTAAGAATATTTTTTTTTATATAAATTATCAATATATGAATTAATATTAATTATACTAAATACAAATCCATACAAACTGATAAATACATTGGTTTCACATAAAAATACAAACTAACAAATCTATGCAAGTTGTTTTTACCTATTTCTAATATTATCTTCATATCGTCGGTATACCGCAAAAACAGCCTAAGTCCAAAATGGAGTTTTTTATGAAGAAAAATCTAAACATATATTTTATAGTTTCTCTAAGTACTTCTTTTATAAATTACAAATATTACATATTCTATTATTTCATATAACCTAAATCCAATTTCCTAACATAAGTTCAAGTACACTTAAGTTTTTTTTACAGTAAAAATTTGTAATATAATTTAAAAATCGTCGTTAAAAAAGAAATACTTAGTTCACAATAATATTATGATTTGTCTTTTGGCCTTGGCAACGTGTTTTTTAAAAATTGGATTTAGTGGATTTATATAATAAAACTTAGATTTATTATAAAAAATGGATATATTTATTATTAGATTTGGACGAATTAACAAAAAAAAATAAGTAGACATATAATATAAATGTATTTTATAAGCTATAAATGACAAATATAATATACATAAATAATATCTAGGTTCAATACATATAAGTAATATCTTTATATACATAAATATATTTATATATTGACATATATAAATATATATACAACTATATAGTTTTCTATAACAATTTTGTTAAAATTTAATAAAATCTTTTTATTTAAAATTTTATATACGGAGTCTTATTAAAATTTAACTTATATATATTGATATATATAAATATATATACATATATAGTTTTCTATATAAATTTTTTTTAAGATCAATCAATCAATTTTGATGCAGAAAAAAACAAAAAAATTATGGGCACGGACCTCCTTCGTTTTATTCAGGAGTATAAAATGAGGAAATGTTTCCAACATTATTTTGAAGTCGAAGAACAATGAGGAGAAGAAAATTTTTTGGAATAGAGGAGTTCCACATGAGGAACAAAATAAATCAACTCCGTAGTAATTATTAGAAATAATTATACTTTATAATATAAAATAATAAATAATAAAGAAATAATATAATAATAGAAATAATAAAGATTAATATTAAGAATATTTTTTTTTATATAAATTATCAATATATGAATTAATATTAATTATACTAAATACAAATCCATACAAACTGATAAATACATTGGTTTCACATAAAAATACAAACTAACAAATCTATGCAAGTTGTTTTTACCTATTTCTAATATTATCTTCATATCGTCGGTATACCGCAAAAACAGCCTAAGTCCAAAATGGAGTTTTTTATGAAGAAAAATGTAAACATATATTTTATAATTTCTCTAAGTACTTCTTTTATAAATTACAAATATTACATATTCTATTATTTCATATAACCTAAATCCAATTTCCTAACATAAGTTCAAGTACACTTAAGTTTTTTTTACAGTAAAAATTTGTAATATAATTTAAAAATCGTCGTTAAAAAAGAAATACTTAGTTCACAATAATATTATGATTTGTCTTTTGGCCTTGGCAACGTGTTTTTTAAAAATTGGATTTAGTGGATTTATATAATAAAACTTAGATTTATTATAAAAAATGGATATATTTATTATTAGATTTGGACGAATTAAGAAAAAAAATAAGTAGACATATAATATAAATGTATTTTATAAGCTCTAAATGACAAAAATAATATACATAAATAATATCTAGGTTCAATACATATAAGTAATATCTTTATATACATAAATATATTTATATATTGATATATATAAATATATATACAACTATATAGTTTTCTATAACAATTTTTTTAGAATCAATCAATCAATTTAGATGCAGAAAAAAACCAAAAAAAAATTATTTCTTTCGTGCGTTATTTTGTCTTTCATAGAGTAATTGTAAATGCTAAATGTTAAGTTATTCTATTGTAAGTTTTAAAATGTTTGTGTTTGCATTAATAATATTTGTGTTTGTGTTAATAATATTTGTGTTTATATTAAAAAATTAAGGGCTATTCTGACCGTGGGTCAATAAAAACATTGTGTGATAACGTAACTAAATCTATTAAATCTAATGATTTGTAAATTTCTATTTTCTATTTCTAGTAAATATCTATCTAAAACTTCTATAATTTCTTATAAAATTTCTATAAAAACATTGTGTGATAACGTAACTAAATCTAGTAAATCTATTGGTTTGTAAATTTCTATTTTCTATTTCTAATAAATTTCTATCTAAGATTTCTATCTAGTATTTGAATATTTTTCGGTGTATAAAAATTCTTTTTCATATCTCTTAAAAGAATTAGCGGTTTTTTAATTTACATTGAACGAAAAGTAACTTAGCAGTTAGACTGACTAATGTTTCATACCCTTTGGTAGAATCAACCGAAATATTTAAAATTTAAAAAATAGAAAGGTCTTAAATTTTTTATGTTTCATCTGTCATCTCAAAACATTTTACTGTGAAATCTGAAAATTTCTAATGTCATTAATTTACCAAATTTACCAATTGACGAATTAACAAAAAAAATTAAGTAGTAACTATATTAATATACATAAATGATATATATAATCATATATATATTGATATATATAAATATTGATATATACATTGATATATATAATGGATATTAATGGAGATGTAATATGGAAATTATTTATTATTAGAATTTGGATGAATTAACAAAAAAAATTAAGTAGGAAGTATATTAATATACATAAATATACACATTGATATATATAAATATTGATATATATATCAATATATATCAATAAATATTGATATATATATAAATATATATACATATATAGTTTTCTATATAACAATTTTTTAGGAGTCAATCAATCAATTTAGATGCAGAAACATACCAAAAACATTATGGGCACGGACCTTCTTCGTTTTATATAGGAGTATAAAATAAGGAAATGTCTGTGGAATGCAAGCAATCCCTCAAGAACATTATTTTGAAGTCGAAGAATTATGAGGGGATGGCCACGATTTTTGGAATAGAGAAGTTCTAAGTGAAGAAAAAAATTATACTTTATAATAGAAAATAATAAATAATAAAGAAATAATATAATAATAGAAATAATAAAGATTAATATTAAGAATATTTTTTTTTATTGATATTTTTAATTATCAATATATGAATTAATACTAATTATACTAAATACAAATCCATACAAACTAATAAATACATTAGTGTCACATAAAAATACAAACTAACAAATCTATCTAAGTAGTTTTTATTGATCTGTATTTAGCATTAAGTCTATTGATTATTTATGTAAAATAAAAACTATTTTTATATTAATTATACTAATCTTTATGATTTCTAACGACCCTAGACTAATTATATTAATTTTTATACTAGTAAGTGTATGATAATGATCTAAGTTTAATGATAAAGTTAGAATAAAATTTTTTTTAAAAAATCTTTGAATAATGAAATAAACAAAATAAATACTTTTTTGTCCTACTCTAAAGTAAATAAATTATGTATCGCAAAAATTTTTACGATACATTGAAGCCTAACAGCGGCCTCAAAATTGTCACTTAACTCGGCACCCAAATCAATATTAGAAGAATTTGAGTTTGATTATTTTGAAGAAAAAAACCTAGTATTATCTAGTAGTGGTAAACATTTAAAAAAATGTTTTTTCTTTAGTTCTGAAAATAATGATTTTTACCGTTACAGATTCAGAACCTTTTCAAACAGTGGTAGTGAATATCAACTGGAAGAGGAGATAATCCAAAATGTCGGTCTTTAGTAGAACAGAAACTAATTAAGAACCTAGAGTCATGAAGCATCGTTAAAAAATTGAGCAAACGAAGTTGCAGTTGCATTAGTCATTTTGCATCTACAAAAGGTATGAGAAAAGTTGAAGAAATTAATTTGATGGAACAAAGAAATTTCTATAACTTTAGGAGAATTATGGAAAAAATTTCCTGGGAACTTGTAGTGGTGAAAAGGTGTTTTATAATCAAATAAGATTATTAAAAATATTGAAGGACATCCGTCATTTCCGTCCGAAGGATCCGTTATAAATATGAATTTAAAGAAGATTTCAAAAGAATACTTTACTTTATAGAGAATACTGTTTACAAATTTATAAATTCTTGTTATTATAAATTGTCATTGAAATTGTCATAAATTAGTTTTACTGAATTGATTTTTTGAATAAAATTTTGATTTTACAACCCAAACAGAAATAAAATCTAAATAAAACAAATATACAATTGAAGGTATAATACACAAAAATGTTGTTTTTTATTTCATAAACAATTCTACTAAATTTAGCCTACTTTAAAACAAACATATTTTTTACCTAAATCATTTCAGATAATTTACTTTTTAGTGTTGCGTTTTTGCGTGTTGTTGAAAAAGCAATCGGAATTTGTTTTTTAATATTGCTGTTTTAATAAGTTTAAGTTTTTTTTGTGAAAAACCAGGTTTCGCTGTTTTTCATAGGATTTTAATGAAAAATTACCTTAGTGTTCCATCTCAACGTCATATCAAAATAAATAGAAAAAAACACCTTAGTGTTTCCCAAAACACACCTTACTGTCCCCCAAAAAAGTTCTCCCTTTATGTCATCCTGCATATTTACTGGGAAATTGTAGTAGTGGTCGAATTGTAGTGGTTTTACAAATATATTTATACTTTTTTTTTTTTGTAATGAACGATGACGGCATCCGTATCTATATATATGCATGTATGGAGAAGGACACTAAGGGGTTTTTCAAATTTAGATTATATTTTTTTTAAAGAGAACACTAAGGCGTTTTGTCGAGAAACTTTATTTGGAGAGATACTAAGCGGAACACATTAAATTGAATATATTGCTTTTCTATCACATTTCCATAAAATAAAAATACAAACCATTTTTCATATTGTATTACATACCTCAATGGAAGCGACGAATTTTTATTAGAATAATTACAAATTTAGCAAATTTTTATATACAATGCACATATTTGTTAGCTTTTATTTTTACAAAAAGTACTTTCATGCACAATTTGTGTGTAACTCGAAAATCCTCATACAATTTTCAATGTACATCATATACCTAATACTTACATATTATATTTACATTAATTCTTTACATAAAACAGAAAAAGAAACATAACAAAACAAAAAATATGTAGATAAATACTTAACATTATTTATTTATTTTATTTATTTATTTAATATTATCTCAAATGAGCTTATAAAAGCTCGTACAGAGTGAATTAAATGTTTTTACAAAAATTGCCGTAATTATTTCAAATTTCCAATGCAAAACTTAAATAAAAAACATTTAAAAAAAAAAATAACATTGTAAAAACCGGTTTGAGTTAAAGTGCAAAGAATTAACTACAAATATAATAAGTAAAAAAAAACAAAAAAGCAAACGATTAACAAATTAACAAATTAAGAGAGATTAAAATATAAGAATTAACGATTTTGGAAATTTATTATTAATAACGATTTGAGGAAATACTAAAATTTTAACCAGCTTGCAGTTTTTATCTTTGTTTTAAAATAAACAACAAATCAATAAAATATCCGATTGATATGTTCTGAACTTAAAAAGATTATCGATTAAATTCATTCTATTATTGATTTCCAATGTAATAAGTATTGAAAGTTTGTAAAAATAAAATTATTTAAAATATTAAAAAAAATTTAATAAAGTCTTTTTATTTAAATTTTTATATACGGAGTCTTATTAAAATTTAACTGGCGCCCGAGCAGGGACCATTAAGTAGTGTAACAGTGAGTCAAAAAGTGCATCTTATCTGAAACTAAAATTATAGTAAGTGCATTTTTAAAAAGGCAAGCTTTACACTGCGTGCAGCAAGTAAATAAGGACAAATCTTACTGAATTTGGTTCGACAACAGGAAAAGAAAACGAGGCCCCCGAGTAGTCATAGGACAAAAAGGAGCCACCGTACAGTGCAATTAAACACAACAAGTGCGAGTTGGCAGCCGCCTATTCCGTCGATCCTAAAGACTGCGAGTGGTTCCGCAATGGGAATCCGTGTAGCCATTTTTATGTAAGTCAGTATTTATCTATTTTTTTTTTTTTAGGTATAAAAATTAAAAGGTTAAAGAAAACTAATAAGAAAAAAAATATAATAAAAAGAAAATATAAAAAATTAATAAAAAAAAGAAATATTTTTGTTTTATGAGATACTGTGACTCAAGCCTACTCGTCGTTACCAAGGGTGAGGCAGCCTTAGGCACAAGTTATCCATAAAACAAGCAAAAAAAAAAGGAATTTAAATAAATATCTTTATATTAATATTTTTATAGAAATAAAATTAATATTTAAGTTGCCAATAAAAAAAAAAAAAAAATTTATTAATAATAAAACAAAATTATTAAAAGGCAACTAATTTAATGAAGGTACCTAAGATAAAATTAAACTGATATCAGAAGTGAAATTTAAATTCAAAAAAAGTATCCACATCTGTATGGAGAAAAGAATTTGAGTTTCACATAAAGATTTAATTCATTTTAAAGAAAAAATTTTATGAAAAAAATAAAAAAAACAAAAAAGGCAAAAATTATATTCATAAACCTGCAGGAAAATTTAAAATAAAAAAATTAATAAAAAATATATATCGTATGAAAACTGAATGATCATTTATTTTAATAAATTAAATTAATTAGTATTACGCAATATTACGCAAAAAAAGTATCCACATCTGTATGGAGAAAAGAATTTGAGTTTCACATAAAGATTTAATTCATTTTAAAGAAAAAATTTTATGAAAAAAATAAAAAAAACAAAAAAGGCAAAAATTATATTCATAAACCTGCAGGAAAATTTAAAATAAAAAAATTAATAAAAAATATATATCGTATGAAAACTGAATGATCATTTATTTTAATAAATTAAATTAATTAGTATTACGCAATATTTGCTTGAACGTTATTGTAATTTATTTATTTTTGTAACCTATAATCAAAGCCAACGTGAAATAAGCAAGAAGTATTTTTTTATATAAAATTAACCTCCTATATAATTTAGGAAAATTTTTTATTTTTCCTTTCCTTTTTGCTCATTATTAATTATCTCTTCTAAATTATATTATTATTTTAAACAAAATAAATATTTTCTTTTTAGTTCTGGTCAACGTTAAGAAAAAAAATCTACAATATAATAATTTTGTTTTAATTTAAATAAACTTTAATAATTAAATATCAACATTTATTTAAAAAAAAAAAAAAAAATTTTTTAGGTAAAATAAAATTTTAATTGTCTTGAAATAAACCATTGTTAATCGACTTGTACTTAATAATTTACTGTGTTTATAAGATTTTGAAATTTTTACATTTTCAAAACTACAAAATTCGCTTTGCACGAATCTTTTTAATAGATATCAAAACTAACGATGAATAAGATGAGATAATAATGACAACACATCGTTGTGCTCATAGAAATTCAGAGGAGAATAAACTACAGATCCTGCAAAAATATTACTTCCCAAAAATGGCTAGTAGAGTGAGGAATTTAGTAAAGAATTGTTCAATCTGTCAAGAAAACAAATACGATAAACATCCTACTAATCCCAAAATTCAAGAAACACCAATACAAATCTACTCAGGCCATACTTTGCATATTGACATATTCTCAACAGAATCAAAGTTAGTTCTAATCGCAATAGATAAATTAACTAAATTTGCTCAAGCAAGAATGATTGTAAGCAGAGCAATAGAACATGTGAGACTGGCATTACGAGACATTTTGTTTTATTACGGTGTCCCAGAATGGGTAATCACTAAATTCGGCTTCTATTAAAGCTATGATGGAGGATGAATTAAAAATTAATGTATTCACCACTCCACCGTATAAAAGCGAGGTAAACGGTCAGATTGAAAAATTTCACTCGACTCTGTCTGAAATAAGGAGATGTCTCAAAGCTGAGGATACAAATCGATCATTTGAAGAACTTCTCGAAAGAGTAGTAAACGAGTATAATTACACCATACATTCAACTACCGGAAAAAAACCTATAGAACTGTTTCTTGGGAGAACTCCTAACACGACCCTAGAAGAATTTGAGAAAACTAGGTTATCTAATATAGAAAAAAATTAAGGAAAAACAGTTAAAAGATTTAAAGTTCCATAATAAAAATAGAAAACCTCTAAAACAATATGAGATAGGTCAAACTATTTATGTAAAACATAACAAAAAGCTAGGGTCTAAGTTAACACATCGTTATACAAAAGAAATAGTAAAACGAAATAATAACACTACAGTTATAACTAACTCTAATAGGAGAATTCATAAATCAAATATTAAAAATTAACTTAACTATTTTAGGTTTTTCCTACAAGCAATACTAGGGGAAATACAGATTCTGGACTATACCAATTCACATATAATAGCCATTCATATTGAAAGAGCCAAAATACAGGAAGAAAAATTTAAATTAGTTCATGTTACTGATCTCATCATTTTACAGCAGACAGTAGAAGTGTCATTGTAACTCATATAAATGGCTCACATCCGCTTCAACCTTACATTAATCATGAGATATCCCAGATAAAAGAGTTGTTAAAGGAATTTAATCAAGGTAGAAAAAAAAAGATAAATTAATTTTTTAGGAACAACGTGGAAGTGGATCGCTGGAACTCCAGATCATGATCACTTTGTATTAATAAAGAAAAAACTTCATAACATATTGAATAATAGTAATAAACAGGTAATAATTAATAGTGTTTATAATGATAGGTTAAACAATATAACTCAATGTACAAATCAAATTTTAAAAGAAATTAGGAAAAATAATATTGTAACTAATCAACCTATATTAGAGTTACAATATAAATTAAAACTTATTAAGGAAGAGATAATTAATTTAAAGTATGCTATCCACTGGACAAGAGTAGGAGTCATAAATTCAATATTGCTTTCGAAATCTGAAATTGAAATTGTAACAGATGTTCTAGATAAAGAAAGGCTACCATATTCTAGCCCAGAGGAAGCTTCAGATTTTGCAAATTTAAAAATAATTTCCAATGGCACTTGCTTGTTTTATATTATTGAAATACCGTTAACTAGTTTACAAATATATGATAAATTATTATTAAAACCAATAAAAACAAATAATGTTGTAAATGAAATAAATTTTTCAAAAATTTTAACTAATAATAATGTAATGTTTGGTATAAAAAATAATTATTGTAAAACAATAAATTCAATATCTATTTGTAAAAAAGATAATCTTATAAGTTTGGAGGACTTCACTTGCATACCGAATCTTCTAAAAAGTAGGAATTCAAATTGCAGTATTACCAATAATCAACACATACCAACAATTGAGGAAATAGATGAAGGCGTAATCTTACTAAATCAGTTTAATGGCACAATATTAATAAATCGTGAGCAGCACAATTTTACTGGTACTTACATTATCAAGTTTGATAATGCAAATATCACAATTCTGAACAGAACTTTTGTATCAAAGGAAATTACAACATTGAAGATCTTACCAGCTAACAACCAAAATCCGTGACAAACCAATTTTATGAGCATTTATCTTTGGAATTGTTAAAAGAAATGCATATAAATAATACTAACCATATAATTAAGTTATAAGAAGAAAAGTACATCGATAATTTCATCAATTATAGCATCTCAACAATCACGAAAGTGTTATTCTTAGGAGTAGTACTCCTTAAGAAAAAGGGCAAAATTATAATTAATAACGATCACTCGAATCCTATTGCAATTGAAGATTTAGAAATAAACAGAAAAAATAATGATGATGTGAAACCTGAGAATCCACCACCAGAACCAGTTACTAGATCCAAACCTGAAGTTCGAAGGAAGAAATTTTACGATACACCGTTTTTTTAATCAATTCATCAAATGTGGACATTTGAATTTGAAGAGGGAAGAGTTACCGATTTAGCACCAATCTCCAACACAACAATTTAAATTAACTCCAAATTATGCTTATTTTGCTTATTCATTCATTCAACTTTGTACTACTTTCGATTTCATTCAACTTTGTTATTATTATCAATATAAATCATTCAACTTTGTATTGTTAACGATTTTAGGAAATACTAAAATTTTAACCAGTTTTTATCTTTCTTTTAAAATAAACAACGAATCAATAAAATATGCGATTGATATGTTCTGAACTTAAAAAGATTATCGACTAAATTCATTCTATTATTGATTTCCAATGTAATAACTATTGAAAGTTTGTAAAAATAAAATTATTTAAAACATTTAAAAAAATTTAATAAAATCTTGTTATTTAAAATTTTATATACGGAGTCTTATTAAAATTTAACTTATATATATTGATATATATAAATATATATACATATATAGTTTTCTATATAAATTTTTTTTAAGATCAATCAATCAATTTTGATGCAGAAAAAAACAAAAAAATTATGGGCACGGACCTCCTTCGTTTTATTCAGGAGTATAAAATGAGGAAATGTTTCAAACATTATTTTGAAGTCGAAGAACAATGAGGAGATGAAAATTTTTTGGAATAGAGGAGTTCCACATGAGGAACAAAATAAATCAACTCCGTAGTAATTATTAGAAATAATTATACTTTATAATATAAAATAATAAATAATAAAGAAATAATATAATAATAGAAATAATAAAGATTAATATTAAGAATATTTTTTTTTATATAAATTATCAATATATGAATTAATATTAATTATACTAAATACAAATCCATACAAACTGATAAATACATTGGTTTCACATAAAAATACAAACTAACAAATCTATGCAAGTTGTTTTTACCTATTTCTAATATTATCTTCATATCGTCGGTATACCGCAAAAACAGCCTAAGTCCAAAATGGAGTTTTTTATGAAGAAAAATGTAAACATATATTTTATAGTTTCTCTAAGTACTTCTTTTATAAATTACAAATATTACATATTCTATTATTTCATATAACCTAAATCCAATTTCCTAACATAAGTTCAAGTACACTTAAGTTTTTTTTACAGTAAAAATTTGTAATATAATTTAAAAATCGTCGTTAAAAAAGAAATACTTAGTTCACAATAATATTATGATTTGTCTTTTGGCCTTGGCAACGTCTTTTTTAAAAATTGGATTTAGTGGATTTATATAATAAAACTTAGATTTATTATAAAAAATGGATATATTTATTATTAGATTTGGACGAATTAACAAAAAAAAAATAAGTAGACATATAATATAAATGTATTTTATAAGCTATAAATGACAAAAATAATATACATAAATAATATCTAGGTTCAATACATATAAGTAATATCTTTATATACATAAATATATTTATATATTGATATATATAAATATATATACAACTATATAGTTTTCTATAACAATTTTTTTAGAATCAATCAATCAATTTAGATGCAGAAAAAAACCAAAAAAAAATTATTTCTTTCGTGCGTTATTTTGTCTTTCATAGAGTAATTGTAAATGCTAAATGTTAAGTTATTCTATTGTAAGTTTTAAAATGTTTGTGTTTGCATTAATAATATTTGTGTTTGTGTTAATAATATTTGTGTTTATATTAAAAAATTAAGGGCTATTCTGACCGTGGGTCAATAAAAACATTGTGTGATAACGTAACTAAATCTATTAAATCTAATGATTTGTAAATTTCTATTTTCTATTTCTAGTAAATATCTATCTAAAACTTCTATTATTTCTTATAAAATTTCTATAAAAACATTGTGTGATAACGTAACTAAATCTAGTAAATCTATTGGTTTGTAAATTTCTATTTTCTATTTCTAATAAATTTCTATCTAAGATTTCTATCTAGTATTTGAATATTTTTCGGTGTATAAAAATTCTTTTTCATATCTCTTAAAAGAATTAGCGGTTTTTTAATTTACATTGAACGAAAAGTAACTTAGCAGTTAGACTGACTAATGTTTCATACCCTTTGGTAGAATCAACCGAAATATTTAAAATTTAAAAAATAAAAAGGTCTTCAATTTTTTATGTTTCATCTGTCATCTCAAAACATTTTACTGTGAAATCTGAAAATTTCTAATGTCATTAATTTACCAAATTTACCAATTGACGAATTAACAAAAAAAATTAAGTAGTAACTATATTAATATACATAAATGATATATATAATCATATATATATTGATATATATAAATATTGATATATACATTGATATATATAATGGATATTAATGGAGATGTAATATGGAAATTATTTATTATTAGAATTTGGATGAATTAACAAAAAAAATTAAGTAGGAAGTATATTAATATACATAAATATACACATTGATATATATAAATATTGATATATATATCAATATATATCAATAAATATTGATATATATATAAATATATATACATATATAGTTTTCTATAACAATTTTTTAGGAATCAATCAATCAATTTAGATGCAGAAACATACCAAAAAAATTATGGGCACGGACCTTCTTCGTTTTATATAGGAGTATAAAATAAGGAAATGTCTGTGGAATGCAAGCAATCCCTCAAGAACATTATTTTGAAGTCGAAGAAGAATTATGAGGGGATGGCCACGATTTTTGGAATAGAGAAGTTCTAAGTGAAGAAAAAAATTATACTTTATAATAGAAAATAATAAATAATAAAGAAATAATATAATAATAGAAATAATAAAGATTAATATTAAGAATATTTTCTTTTATTGATATTTTTAATTATCAATATATGAATTAATACTAATTATACTAAATACAAATCCATACAAACTAATAAATACATTAGTGTCACATAAAAATACAAACTAACAAATCTGTCTAAGTAGTTTTTATTGATTTGTATTTAGTATTAAGTCTATTGATTATTTATGTAAAATAAAAGCTATTCTTATATTAATTATACTAATCTTTATTATTTCTAACGACCCTAGACTAATTATATTAATTTTTATACTAGTAAGTGTTAATGATTAAGTTTAATGATAAAGTTAGAATAAAATTTTTTTAAAAAAATCTTTGAATAATGAAATAAACAAAATAAATACTTTTTTGTCCTACTCTAAAGTAAATAAATTATGTATCGCAAAAATTTTTACGATACATTGAAGCCTAACAGCGGCCTCAAAATTGTCACTTAACTCGGCACCCAAATCAATATTAGAAGAATTTGAGTTTGATTATTTTGAAGAAAAAAACCTAGTATTATCTAGTAGTGGTAAACATTTAAAAAAATGTTTTTTCTTTAGTTCTGAAAATAATGATTTTTACCGTTACAGATTCAGAACCTTTTCAAACAGTGGTAGTGAATATCAACTGGAAGAGGAGATAATCCAAAATGTCGGTCTTTAGTAGAACAGAAACTAATTAAGAACCTAGAGTCATCTACCTAGAAGCATCGTTAAAAAAATGAGCAAAGGAAGTTGCAGTTGCATTAGTCATTTTGCATCTACAAAAGGTATGAGAAAAGTTGAAGAAATTAATTTGATGGAACAAAGAAATTTCTATAACTTTAGGAGAATTATGGAAAAATTTCCTGGGAACTTGTAGTGGTGAAAAGGTGTTTTATAATCAAATAAGATTATTAAAAATATTGAAGGACATCCGTCATTTCCGTCCGAAGGATCCGTTATAAATATGAATTTAAAGAAGATTTCAAAAGAATACTTTACTTTATAGAGAATACTGTTTATAAATTTATAAATTCTTGTTATTATAAATTGTCATTGAAATTGTCATAAATTAGTTTTACTGAATTGATTTTTTGAATAAAATTTTGATTTTACAACCCAAACAGAAATAAAATCTAAATAAAACAAATATACAATTGAAGGTATAATACACAAAAATGTTGTTTTTTATTTCATAAACAATTCTACTAAATTTAGCCTACTTTAAAACAAACATATTTTTTACCTAAATCATTTCAGATAATTTACTTTTTAGTGTTGCGTTTTTGCGTGTTGTTGAAAAAGCAATCTGAATTTGTTTTTTAATATTGCTTTTTTAATAAGTTTAAGTTTTTTTTGTGAAAAACCAGGTTTCGCTGTTTTTCATAGGATTTTAATGAAAAATTACCTTAGTGTTCCATCTCAACGTCATATCAAAATAAATAGAAAAAAACACCTTAGTGTTTCCCAAAACACACCTTACTGTCCCCCAAAAAAGTTCTCCCTTTATGTCATCCTGCATATTTACTGGGAAATTGTAGTAGTGGTCGAATTGTAGTGGTTTTACAAATATATTTATACTTTTTTTTTTTTGTAATGAACGATGACGGCATCCGTATCTATATATATGTATGTATGGAGAAGGACACTAAGGGGTTTTTCAAATTTAGATTATATTTTTTTTAAAGAGAACACTAAGGCGTTTTGTCGAGAAACTTTATTTGGAGAGATACTAAGCGTAACACATTAAATTGAATATATTGCTTTTCTATCACATTTCCATAAAATAAAAATACAAACCATTTTTCATATTATATTACAAACCTCAATGGAAGCGACGAATTTTTATTAGAATAATTACAAATTTAGCAAATTTTTATATACAATGCACATATTTTTTAGCTTTTATTTTTACAAAAAGTACTTTCATGCACAATTTGTGTGTAACTCAAAAATCCTCATACAATTTTCAATGTACATCATATACCTAATACTTACATATTATATTTACATTAATTCTTTACATAAAACAGAAAAAGAAACATAACAAAACAAAAAATATGTAGATAAATACTTAACATTATTTATTTATTTTATTTATTTATTTAATATTATCTCAAATGAGCTTATAAAAGCTCGTACAGAGTGAATTAAATGTTTTTACAAAAATTGCCGTAATTATTTCAAATTTCCAATGCAAAACTTAAATAAAAAACATTTAAAAAAAAAAATAACATTGTAAAAACCGGTTTGAGTTAAAGTGCAAAGAATTAACTACAAATATAATAAGTAAAAAAAAACAAAAAAGCAAACGATTAACAAATTAACAAATTAAGAGAGATTAAAATATAAGAATTAACGATTTTGGAAATTTATTATTAATAACGATTTGAGGAAATACTAAAATTTTAACCAGCTTGCAGTTTTTATCTTTGTTTTAAAATAAACAACAAATCAATAAAATATCCGATTGATATGTTCTGAACTTAAAAAGATTATCGATTAAATTCATTCTATTATTGATTTCCAATGTAATAAGTATTGAAAGTTTGTAAAAATAAAATTATTTAAAATATTAAAAAAAATTTAATAAAGTCTTTTTATTTAAATTTTTATATACGGAGTCTTATTAAAATTTAACTGGCGCCCGAGCAGGGACCATTAAGTAGTGTAACAGTGAGTCAAAAAGTGCATCTTATCTGAAACTAAAATTATAGTAAGTGCATTTTTAAAAAGGCAAGCTTTACACTGCGTGCAGCAAGTAAGTAAGGACAAATCTTACTGAATTTGGTTCGACAACAGGAAAAGAAAACGAGGCCCCCGAGTAGTCATAGGACAAAAAGGAGCCACCGTACAGTGCAATTAAACACAACAAGTGCGAGTTGGCAGGCGCCTATTCCGTCGATCCTAAAGACTGCGAGTGGTTCCGCAATGGGAATCCGTGTAGCCATTTTTATGTAAGTCAGTATTTATCTATTTTTTTTTTTTTGGGTATAAAAATTAAAAGGTTAAAGAAAACCAATAAGAAAAAAAATATAATAAAAAGAAAATATAAAAAATTAATAAAAAAAAGAAATATTTTTGTTTTATGAGATACTGTGACTCAAGCCTACTCGTCGTTACCAAGGGTGAGGCAGCCTTAGGCACAAGTTATCCATAAAACAAGCAAAAAAAAAAAGGAATTTAAATAAATATCTTTATATTAATATTTTTATAGAAATAAAATTAATATTTAAGTTGCCAATAAAAAAAAAAAAAAAATTTATTAATAATAAAACAAAATTATTAAAAGGCAACTAATTTAATGAAGGTACCTAAGATAAAATTAAACTGATATCAGAAGTGAAATTTAAATTCAAAAAAAGTATCCACATCTGTATGGAGAAAAGAATTTGAGTTTCACATAAAGATTTAATTCATTTTAAAGAAAAAATTTTATGAAAAAAATAAAAAAAACAAAAAAGGCAAAAATTATATTCATAAACCTGCAGGAAAATTTAAAATAAAAAAATTAATAAAAAATATATATCGTATGAAAACTGAATGATCATTTATTTTAATAAATTAAATTAATTAGTATTACGCAATATTGCAGTATAATTTTTATGATTCATAAATGATTTTTGTTAAAAAAAAAAAAATAAAATAAGTAAAAATTAAGAAACAATTATAAATAATTAATGATTTTATTTTAAGGAAAAAAGTATAAATCAATCAATAAAATTTAGAAAAAAATAATAAGTATTACTAGAATTAACTTTAAAATTAAAATTTTTGTTATTTAAAAAAAAAAAATAGTATAATATGTAATATTTGCTTGAACGTTATTGTAATTTATTTATTTTTGTAACCTATAATCAAAGCGAACGTGAAATAAGCAAGAAGTATTTTTTTATATAAAATTAACCTCCTATATAATTTAGGAAAATTTTTTATTTTTCCTTTCCTTTTTGCTCATTATTAATTATCTCTTCTAAATTATATTATTATTTTAAACAAAATAAATATTTTCTTTTTAGTTCTGGTCAACGTTAAGAAAAAAAATCTACAATATAATAATTTTGTTTTAATTTAAATAAACTTTAATAATTAAATATCAACATTTATTTAAAAAAAAAAAAAAAATTTTTTAGGTAAAATAAAATTTTAATTGTCTTGAAATAAACCATTGTTAATCGACTTGTACTTAATAATTTACTGTGTTTATAAGATTTTGAAATTTTTACATTTTCAAAACTACAAAATTCGCTTTGCACGAATCTTTTTAATAGATATCAAAACTAACGATGAATAAGATGAGATAATAATGACAACACATCGTCGTGCTCATAGAAATTCAGAGGAGAATAAACTACAGATCCTTCAAAAATATTACTTCCCAAAAATGGCTAGTAGAGTGAGGAATTTAGTAAAGAATTGTTCAATCTGTCAAGAAAACAAATACGATAAACATCCTACTAATGCCAAAATTCAAGAAACACCAATACAAACCTACTCAGGCCATACTTTGCATATTGACATATTCTCAACAGAATCAAAGTTAGTTCTAACCGCAATAGATAAATTAACTAAATTTGCTCAAGCAAGAATGATTGTAAGCAGAGCAATAGAACATGTGAGACTGGCATTACGAGACATTTTGTTTTATTACGGTGTCCCAGAATGGGTAATCACTAAATTCGGCTTCTATTAAAGCCATGATGGAGGATGAATTAAAAATTAATGTATTCACCACTCCACCGTATAAAAGCGAGGTAAACGGTCAGATTGAAAAATTTCACTCGACTCTGTCTGAAATAAGGAGATGTCTCAAAGCTGAGGATACAAATCGATCATTTGAAGAACTTCTCGAAAGAGTAGTAAACGAGTATAATTACACCATACATTCAACTACCGGAAAAAAACCTATAGAACTGTTTCTTGGGAGAACTCCTAACACGACCCTAGCAGAATTTGAGAAAACTAGGTTATCTAATATAGAAAAAAATTAAGGAAAAACAGTTAAAAGATTTAAAGTTCCATAATAAAAATAGAAAACCTCTAAAACAATATGAGATAGGTCAAACTATTTATGTAAAACATAACAAAAAGCTAGGGTCTAAGTTAACACATCGTTTATACAAAAGAAATAGTAAAACGAAATAATAACACTACAGTTATAACTAACTCTAATAGGAGAATTCATAAATCAAATATTAAAAATTAACTTAACTATTTTAGGTTTTTCCTACAAGCAATACTAGGGGAAATACAGATTCTGGACTATACCAATTCACATATAATAGCCATTCATATTGGAAGAGCCAAAATACAGGAAGAAAAATTTAAATTAGTTCATGTTACTGATCGCATCATTTTACAGCAGACAGTAGAAGTGTCATTGTAACTCATATAAATGGCTCACATCCGCTTCAACCTTACATTAATCATGAGATATCCCAGATAAAAGAGTTGTTAAAGGAATTTAATCAAGGTAGAAAAAAAAAGATAAATTAATTTTTTAGGAACAACGTGGAAGTGGATCGCTGGAACTCCAGATCATGATCACTTTGTATTAATAAAGAAAAAACTTCATAACATATTGAATAATAGTAATAAACAGGTAATAATTAATAGTGTTTATAATGATAGGTTAAACAATATAACTCAATGTACAAATCAAATTTTAAAAGAAATTAGGAAAAATAATATTGTAACTAATCAACCTATATTAGAGTTACAATATAAATTAAAACTTATTAAGGAAGAGATAATTAATTTAAAGTATGCTATCCACTGGACAAGAGTAGGAGTCATAAATTCAATATTGCTTTCGAAATCTGAAATTGAAATTGTAACAGATGTTCTAGATAAAGAAAGGCTACCATATTCTAGCCCAGAGGAAGCTTTAGATTTTGCAAATTTAAAAATAATTTCCAATGGCACTTGCTTGTTTTATATTATTGAAATACCGTTAACTAGTTTACAAATATATGATAAATTATTATTAAAACCAATAAAAATAAATAATGTTGTAAATGAAATAAATTTTTCAAAAATTTTAACTAATAATAATGTAATGTTTGGTATAAAAAATAATTGTTGTAAAACAATAAATTCAATATCTATTTGTAAAAAAGATAATCTTATAAGTTTGGAGGACTTCACTTGCATACCGAATCTTCTAAAAAGTAGGAATTCAAATTGCAGTATTACCAATAATCAACACATACCAACAATTGAGGAAATAGATGAAGGCGTAATCTTACTAAATCAGTTTAATGGCACAATATTAATAAATCGTGAGCAGCACAATTTTACTGGTACTTACATTATCAAGTTTGATAATGCAAATATCACAATTCTGAACAGAACTTTTGTATCAAAGGAAATTACAACATTGAAGATCTTACCAGCTAACAACCAAAATCCGTGACAAACCAATTTTATGAGCATTTATCTTTGGAATTGTTAAAAGAAATTCATATAAATAATACTAACCATATAAGTAAGTTATAAGAAGAAAAGTACATCGATAATTTCATCAATTATAGCATCTCAACAATCACGATAGTGTTATTCTTAGGAGTAGTACTCCTTAAGAAAAAGGGCAAAATTATAATTAATAACGATCACTCGAATCCTATTGCAATTGAAGATTTAGAAATAAACAGAAAAAATAATGATGATGTGAAACCTGAGAATCCACCACCAGAACCAGTTACTAGATCCAAGCCTGAAGTTCGAAGGAAGAAATTTTACGATACACCGTTTTTTTAATCAATTCATCAAATGTGGACATTTGAATTTGAAGAGGGAAGAGTTACCGATTTAGCACCAATCTCCAACAACAATTTAAATTAACTCCAAATTATGCTTATTTTGCTTATTCATTCATTCAACTTTGTACTACTTTCGATTTCATTCAACTTTGTTATTATTATCAATATAAATCATTCAACTTTGTATTGTTAACGATTTTAGGAAATACTAAAATTTTAACCAGCTTGCAGTTTTTATCTTTGTTTTAAAATAAACAACGAATCAATAAAATATGCGATTGATATGTTCTGAACTTAAAAAGATTATCGACTAAATTCATTCTATTATTGATTTCCAATGTAATAAGTATTGAAAGTTTGTAAAAATAAAATTATTTAAAACATTTAAAAAAATTTAATAAAATCTTTTTATTTAAAATTTTATATACGGAGTCTTATTAAAATTTAACTTATATATATTGATATATATAAATATATATACATATATAGTTTTCTATATAAATTTTTTTTAAGATCAATCAATCAATTTTGATGCAGAAAAAACAAAAAAATTATGGGCACGGACCTCCTTCGTTTTATTCAGGAGTATAAAATGAGGAAATGTTTCAAACATTATTTTGAAGTCGAAGAACAATGAGGAGATGAAAATTTTTTGGAATAGAGGAGTTCCACATGAGGAACAAAATAAATCAACTCCGTAGTAATTATTAGAAATAATTATACTTTATAATATAAAATAATAAATAATAAAGAAATAATATAATAATAGAAATAATAAAGATTAATATTAAGAATATTTTTTTTTATATAAATTATCAATATATGAATTAATATTAATTATACTAAATACAAATCCATACAAACTGATAAATACATTGGTTTCACATAAAAATACAAACTAACAAATCTATGCAAGTTGTTTTTACCTATTTCTAATATTATCTTCATATCGTCGGTATACCGCAAAAACAGCCTAAGTCCAAAATGGAGTTTTTTATGAAGAAAAATGTAAACATATATTTTATAGTTTCTCTAAGTACTTCTTTTATAAATTACAAATATTACATATTCTATTATTTCATATAACCTAAATCCAATTTCCTAACATAAGTTCAAGTACACTTAAGTTTTTTTTACAGTAAAAATTTGTAATATAATTTAAAAATCGTCGTTAAAAAAGAAATACTTAGTTCACAATAATATTATGATTTGTCTTTTGGCCTTGGCAACGTGTTTTTTAAAAATTGGATTTAGTGGATTTATATCATAAAACTTAGATTTATTATAAAAAATGGATATATTTATTATTAGATTTGGACGAATTAACAAAAAAAAATAAGTAGACATATAATATAAATGTATTTTATAAGCTATAAATGACAAATATAATATACATAAATAATATCTAGGTTCAATATATATAAGTAATATCTTTATATACATAAATATATTTATATATTGATATATATAAATATATATACAACTATATAGTTTTCTATAACAATTTTTTTAGAATCAATCAATCAATTTAGATGCAGAAAAAAACCAAAAAAAAATTATTTCTTTCGTGCGTTATTTTGTCTTTCATAGAGTAATTGTAAATGCTAAATGTTAAGTTATTCTATTGTAAGTTTTAAAATGTTTGTATTTGCATTAATAATATTTGTGTTTGTGTTAATAATATTTGTGTTTATATTAAAAAATTAAGGGCTATTCTGACCGTGGGTCAATAAAAACATTGTGTGATAACGTAACCAAATCTATTAAATCTAATGATTTGTAAATTTCTATTTTCTATTTCTAGTAAATATCTATCTAAAACTTCTATAATTTCTTATAAAATTTCTATAAAAACATTGTGTGATAACGTAACTAAATCTAGTAAATCTATTGGTTTGTAAATTTCTATTTTCTATTTCTAATAAATTTCTATCTAAGATTTCTATCTAGTATTTGAATATTTTTCGGTGTATAAAAATTCTTTTTCATATCTCTTAAAAGAATTAGCGGTTTTTTAATTTACATTGAAAGAAAAGTAACTTAGCAGTTAGACTGACTAATGTTTCATACCCTTTGGTAGAATCAACCGAAATATTTAAAATTTAAAAAATAGAAAGGTCTTAAATTTTTTATGTTTCATCTGTCATCTCAAAACATTTTACTGTGAAATCTGAAAATTTCTAATGTCATTAATTTACCAAATTTACCAATTGACGAATTAACAAAAAAAATTAAGTAGTAACTATATTAATATACATAAATGATATATATAATCATATATATATTGATATATATAAATATTGATATATACATTGATATATATAATGGATATTAATGGAGATGTAATATGGAAATTATTTATTATTAGAATTTGGATGAATTAACAAAAAAAATTAAGTAGGAAGTATATTAATATACATAAATATACACATTGATATATATAAATATTGATATATATATCAATATATATCAATAAATATTGATATATATATAAATATATATACATATATAGTTTTCTATAACAATTTTTTAGGAATCAATCAATCAATTTAGATGCAGAAACATACCAAAAAAATTATGGGCACGGACCTTCTTCGTTTTATATAGGAGTATAAAATAAGGAAATGTCTGTGGAATGCAAGCAATCCCTCAAGAACATTATTTTGAAGTCGAAGAAGAATTATGAGGGGATAGCCACGATTTTTGGAATAGAGAAGTTCTAAGTGAAGAAAAAAATTATACTTTATAATAGAAAATAATAAATAATAAAGAAATAATATAATAATAGAAATAATAAAGATTAATATTAAGAATATTTTCTTTTATTGATATTTTTAATTATCAATATATGAATTAATACTAATTATACTAAATACAAATCCATACAAACTAATAAATACATTAGTGTCACATAAAAATACAAACTAACAAATCTGTCTAAGTAGTTTTTATTGATTTGTATTTAGTATTAAGTCTATTGATTATTTATGTAAAATAAACTATATTAATTATACTAATCTTTATTATTTCTAACGACCCTAGACTAATTATATTAATTTTTATACTAGTAAGTGTATGATAATGATCTAAGTTTAATGATAAAGTTAGAATAAAATTTTTTTAAAAAAATCTTTGAATAATGAAATAAACAAAATAAATACTTTTTTGTCCTACTCTAAAGTAAATAAATTATGTATCGCAAAAATTTTTACGATACATTGAAGCCTAACAGCGGCCTCAAAATTGTCACTTAACTCGGCACCCAAATCAATATTAGAAGAATTTGAGTTTGATTATTTTGAAGAAAAAAACCTAGTATTATCTAGTAGTGGTAAACATTTAAAAAAATGTTTTTTCTTTAGTTCTGAAAATAATGATTTTTACCGTTACAGATTCAGAACCTTTTCAAACAGTGGTAGTGAATATCAACTGGAAGAGGAGATAATCCAAAATATCGGTCTTTAGTAGAACAGAAACTAATTAAGAACCTAGAGTCATCTACCTAGAAGCATCGTTAAAAAAATGAGCAAAGGAAGTTGCAGTTGCATTAGTCATTTTGCATCTACAAAAGGTATGAGAAGGATCCGTTATAAATATGAATTTGAAGAAGATTTCAAAAGAATACTTTACTTTATAGAGAATACTGTTCATAAATTTATAAATTCTTGTTATTATAAATTGTCATTGAAATTGTCATAAATTAGTTTTACTGAATTGATTTTTTGAATAAAATTTTGATTTTACAACCCAAACAGAAATAAAATCTAAATAAAACAAATATATAATTGAAGGTATAATACACAAAAATGTTGTTTTTTATTTCATAAACAATTCTACTAAATTTAGCCTACTTTAAAACATACATATTTTTTACCTAAATCATTTCAGATAATTTACTTTTTAGTGTTGCGTTTTTGCGTGTTGTTGAAAAAGCAATCGGAATTTGTTTTTTAATATTGCATTTTTAATAAGTTTAAGTTTTTTTTGGGAAAAACCAGGTTTCGCTGTTTTTCATAGGATTTTAATGAAAAATTACCTTAGTGTTCCATCTCAACGTCATATCAAAATAAATAGAAAAAAACACCTTAGTGTTTCCCAAAACACACCTTACTGTCCCCCAAAAAAGTTCTCCCTTTATGTCATCCTGCATATTTACTGGGAAATTGTAGTAGTGGTCGAATTGTAGTGGTTTTACAAATATATTTATACTTTTTTTTTTTTGTAATGAACGATGACGGCATCCGTATCTATATATATGCATGTATGCAGAAGGACACTAAGGGGTTTTTCAAATTTAGATTATATTTTTTTTAAAGAGAACACTAAGGCGTTTTGTCGAGAAACTTTATTTGGAGAGATACTAAGCGTAACACATTAAATTGAATATATTGCTTTTCTATCACATTTCCATAAAATAAAAATACAAACCATTTTTCATATTGTATTACATACCTCAATGGAAGCGACGAATTTTTATTAGAATAATTACAAATTTAGCAAATTTTTATATACAATGCACATATTTTTTAGCTTTTATTTTTACAAAAAGTACTTTCATGCACAATTTGTGTGTAACTCAAAAATCCTCATACAATTTTCAATGTACATCATATACCTAATACTTACATATTATATTTACATTAATTCTTTACATAAAACAGAAAAAGAAACATAACAAAACAAAAAATATGTAGATAAATACTTAACATTATTTATTTATTTTATTTATTTATTTAATATTATCTCAAATGAGCTTATAAAAGCTCGTACAGAGTGAATTAAATGTTTTTACAAAAATTGCCGTAAGTATTTCAAATTTCCAATGCAAAACTTAAATAAAAACATTTAAAAAAAAAAATAACATTGTAAAAACCGGTTTGAGTTAAAGTGCAAAGAATTAACTACAAATATAATAAGTAAAAAAAAACAAGAAAGCAAACGATTAACAAATTAACAAATTAAGAGAGATTAAAATATAAGAATTAACGATTTTGGAAATTTATTATTATTAACAATTTGAGGAAATACTAAAATTTTAACCAGCTTGCAGTTTTTATCTTTGTTTTAAAATAAACAACAAATCAATAAAATATCCGATTGAAATGTTCTGAAGTTAAAAAGATTATCGATTAAATTCATTCTATTATTGATTTCCAATGTAATAAGTATTGAAAGTTTGTAAAAATAAAATTATTTAAAATATTAAAAAAAATTTAATAAAGTCTTTTTATTTAAATTTTTATATACGGAGTCTTATTAAAATTTAACTGGCGCCCGAGCAGGGACCATTAAGTAGTGTAACAGTGAGTCAAAAAGTGCATCTTATCTGAAACTAAAATTATAGTAAGTGCATTTTTAAAAAGGCAAGCTTTACACTGCGTGCAGCAAGTAAGTAAGGACAAATCTTACTGAATTTAGTTCGACAACAGGAAAAGAAAACGAGGCCCCCGAGTAGTCATAGGACAAAAAGGAGCCACAGTACAGTGCAATTAAACACAACAAGTGCGAGTTGGCAGCCGCCTATTCCGTCGATCCTAAAGACTGCGAGTGGTTCCGCAATGGGAATCCGTGTAGCCATTTTTATGTAAGTCAGTATTTATCTATTTTTTTTTTTTGGGTATAAAAATTAAAAGGTTAAAGAAAACCATAAGAAAAAAAATATAATAAAAAGAAAATATAAAAAATTAATAAAAAAAAGAAATATTTTTGTTTTATGAGATACTGTGACTCAAGCATACTCGTCGTTACCAAGGGTGAGGCAACCTTAGGCACAAGTTATCCATAAAACAAGCAAAAAAAAAAAGGAATTTAAATAAATATCTTTATATTAATATTTTTATAGAAATAAAATTAATATTTAAGTTGCCAATAAAAAAAAAAAAAAAATTTATTAATAATAAAACAAAATTATTAAAAGGCAACTAATTTAATGAAGGTACGATAAAATTAAACTGATTCAAAAGAAGTATCCACATCTGCATGGAGAAAAGAATTTGAGTTTCACATAAAGATTTAATTCATTTTAAAGAAAAAATTTTATGAAAAAAATAAAAAAAACAAAAAAGGCAAAAATTATATTCATAAACCTGCAGGAAAATTTAAAATAAAAAAATTAATAAAAAATATATATCGTATGAAAACTGAATGATCATTTATTTTAATAAATTAAATTAATTAGTATTACGCAATATTGCAGTATAATTTTTATGATTCATAAATGATTTTTGTTAAAAAAAAAAAAATAAAATAAGTAAAAATTAAGAAACAATTATAAATAATTAATGATTTTATTTTAAGGAAAAAAGTATAAATCAATCAATAAAATTTAGAAAAAAATAATAAGTATTACTAGAATTAACTTTAAAATTAAAATTTTTGTTATTTAAAAAAAAAAAATAGTATAATATGTAATATTTGCTTGAACGTTATTGTAATTTATTTATTTTTGTAACCTATAATCAAAGCCAACGTGAAATAAGCAAGAAGTATTTTTTTATATAAAATTAACCTCCTATATAATTTAGGAAAATTTTTTATTTTTCCTTTCCTTTTTGCTCATTATTAATTATCTCTTCTAAATTATATTATTATTTTAAACAAAATAAATATTTTCTTTTTAGTTCTGGTCAACGTTAAGAAAAAAAATCTACAATATAATAATTTTGTTTTAATTTAAATAAACTTTAATAATTAAATATCAACATTTATTTAAAAAAAAAAAAAAATTTTTTAGGTAAAATAAAATTTTAATTGTCTTGAAATAAACCATTGTTAATCGACTTGTACTTAATAATTTACTGTGTTTATAAGATTTTGAAATTTTTACATTTTCAAAACTACAAAATTCGCTTTGCACGAATCTTTTTAATAGATATCAAAACTAACGATGAATAAGATGAGATAATAATGACAACACATCGTCGTGCTCATAGAAATTCAGAGGAGAATAAACTACAGATCCTTCAAAAATATTACTTCCCAAAAATGGCTAGTAGAGTGAGGAATTTAGTAAAGAATTGTTCAATCTGTCAAGAAAACAAATACGATAAACATCCTACTAATCCCAAAATTCAAGAAACACCAATACAAACCTACTCAGGCCATACTTTGCATATTGACATATTCTCAACAGAATCAAAGTTAGTTCTAACCGCAATAGATAAATTAACTAAATTTGCTCAAGCAAGAATGATTGTAAGCAGAGCAATAGAACATGTGAGACTGGCATTACGAGACATTTTGTTTTATTACGGTGTCCCAGAATGGGTAATCACTAAATTCGGCTTCTATTAAAGCCATGATGGAGGATGAATTAAAAATTAATGTATTCACCACTCCACCGTATAAAAGCGAGGTAAACGGTCAGATTGAAAAATTTCACTCGACTCTGTCTGAAATAAGGAGATGTCTCAAAGCTGAGGATACAAATCGATCATTTGAAGAACTTCTCGAAAGAGCAGTAAACGAGTATAATTACACCATACATTCAACTACCGGAAAAAAACCTATAGAACTGTTTCTTGGGAGAACTCCTAACACGACCCCAGAAGAATTTGAGAAAACTAGGTTATCTAATATAGAAAAAAATTAAGGAAAAACAGTTAAAAGATTTAAAGTTCCATAATAAAAATAGAAAACCTCTAAAACAATATGAGATAGGTCAAACTATTTATGTAAAACATAACAAAAAGCTAGCGTCTAAGTTAACACATCGTTATACAAAAGAAATAGTAAAACGAAATAATAACACTACAGTTATAACTAACTCTAATAGGAGAATTCATAAATCAAATATTAAAAATTAACTTAACTATTTTAGGTTTTTCCTACAAGCAATACTAGGGGAAATACAGATTCTGGACTATACCAATTCACATATAATAGCCATTCATATTGGAAGAGCCAAAATACAGGAAGAAAAATTTAAATTAGTTCATGTTACTGATCTCATCATTTTACAGCAGACAGTAGAAGTGTCATTGTAACTCATATAAATGGCTCACATCCGCTTCAACCTTACATTAATCATGAGATATCCCAGATAAAAGAGTTCTTAAAGGAATTTAACCAAGGTAGAAAAAAAAAGATAAATTAATTTTTTAGAAACAACGTGGAAGTGGATCGCTGGAACTCCAGATCATGATCACTTTGTATTAATAAAGAAAAAACTTCATAACATATTGGATAATAGTAATAAACAGGTAATAATTAATAGTGTTTATAATGATAGGTTAAACAATATAACTCAATGTACAAATCAAATTTTAAAAGAAATTAGGAAAAATAATATTGTAACTAATCAACCTATATTAGAGTTACAATATAAATTAAAACTTATTGAGGAAGAGATAATTAATTTAAAGTATACTATCCACTGGACAAGAGTAGGAGTCATAAATTCAATATTGCTTTCGAAATCTGAAATTGAAATTGTAACAGATGTTCTAGATAAAGAAAGGCTACCATATTCTAGCCCAGAGGAAGCTTTAGATTTTGCAAATTTAAAAATAATTTCCAATGGCACTTGCTTGTTTTATATTATTGAAATACCGTTAACTAGTTTACAAATATATGATAAATTATTATTAAAACCAATAAAAATAAATAATGTTGTAAATGAAATAAATTTTTCAAAAATTTTAACTAATAATAACTAATTTTAACTAATAATAATGTAATGTTTAATGTTTGTTTAATAATAATAATAATGTAAAAAAGATAATCTTATAAGTTTGGAGGACTTCACTTGCATACCGAATCTTCTAAAAAGTAGGAATTCAAATTGCAGTATTACCAATAATCAACACATACCAACAATTGAGGAAATAGATGAAGGCGTAGTCTTACTAAATCAGTTTAATGGCACAATATTAATAAATCGTGAGCAGCACAATTTTACTGGTACTTACATTATCAAGTTTGATAATGCAAATATCACAATTCTGAACAGAACTTTTGTATCAAAGGAAATTACAACATTGAAGATCTTACCAGCTAACAACCAAAATCCGTGACAAACCAATTTTATGAGCATTTATCTTTGGAATTGTTAAAAGAAATTCATATAATTCATATTCGAAAAGTATATCGATAATTTCATCAATTATAGCATCTCAACAATCACGATAGTGTTATTCTTAGGAGTAGTACTCCTTAAGAAAAAGGGCAAAATTATAATTAATAACGATCACTCGAATCCTATTGCAATTGAAGATTTAGAAATAAACAGAAAAAATAATGATGATGTGAAACCTGAGAATCCACCACCAGAACGAGTTACTAGATCCAAACCTGAAGTTCGAAGGAAGAAATTTTACGATACACCGTTTTTTTAATCAATTCATCAAATGTGGACATTTGAATTTGAAGAGGGAAGAGTTACCGATTTAGCACCAATCTCCAACACAACAATTTAAATTAACTCCAAATTATGCTTATTTTACTTATTCATTCATTCAACTTTGTACTACTTTCGATTTCATTCAACTTTGTTATTATTATCAATATAAATCATTCAACTTTGTATTGTTAACGATTTTAGGAAATACTAAAATTTTAACCAGCTTGCAGTTTTTATCTTTGTTTTAAAATAAACAACGAATCAATAAAATATGCGATTGATATGTTCTGAACTTAAAAAGATTATCGACTAAATTCATTCTATTATTGATTTCCAATGTAATAAGTATTGAAAGTTTGTAAAAATAAAATTATTTAAAACATTTAAAAAAATTTAATAAAGTCTTTTTATTTAAAATTTTATATACGGAGTCTTATTAAAATTTAACTTATATATATTGATATATATAAATATATATACATATATAGTTTTCTATATAAATTTTTTTTAAGATCAATCAATCAATTTTGATGCAGAAAAAAACAAAAAAATTATGGGCACGGACCTCCTTCGTTTTATTCAGGAGTATAAAATGAGGAAATGTTTCAAACATTATTTTGAAGTCGAAGAACAATGAGGAGATGAAAATTTTTTGGAATAGAGGAGTTCCACATGAGGAACAAAATAAACCAACTCCGTAGTAATTATTAGAAATAATTATACTTTATAATATAAAATAATAAATAATAAAGAAATAATATAATAATAGAAATAATAAAGATTAATATTAAGAATATTTTTTTTTATATAAATTATCAATATATGAATTAATATTAATTATACTAAATACAAATCCATACAAACTAATAAATACATTGGTTTCACATAAAAATACAAACTAACAAATCTATGCAAGTTGTTTTTACCTATTTCTAATATTATCTTCATATCGTCGGTATACCGCAAAAACAGCCTAAGTCCAAAATGGAGTTTTTTATGAAGAAAAATGTAAACATATATTTTATAGTTTCTCTAAGTACTTCTTTTATAAATTACAAATATTACATATTCTATTATTTCATATAACCTAAATCCAATTTCCTAACATAAGTTCAAGTACACTTAAGTTTTTTTTACAGTAAAAATTTGTAATATAATTTAAAAATCGTCGTTAAAAAAGAAATACTTAGTTCACAATAATATTATGATTTGTCTTTTGGCCTTGGCAACGTGTTTTTTAAAAATTGGATTTAGTGGATTTATATCATAAAACTTAGATTTATTATAAAAAATGGATATATTTATTATTAGATTTGGACGAATTAACAAAAAAAAATAAGTAGACATATAATATAAATGTATTTTATAAGCTATAAATGACAAATATAATATACATAAATAATATCTAGGTTCAATATATATAAGTAATATCTTTATATACATAAATATATTTATATATTGATATATATAAATATATATACAACTATATAGTTTTCTATAACAATTTTTTTAGAATCAATCAATCAATTTAGATGCAGAAAAAAACCAAAAAAAAATTATTTCTTTCGTGCGTTATTTTGTCTTTCATAGAGTAATTGTAAATGCTAAATGTTAAGTTATTCTATTGTAAGTTTTAAAATGTTTGTGTTTGCATTAATAATATTTGTGTTTGTGTTAATAATATTTGTGTTTATATTAAAAATTAAGGGGGTCAATAAAAACATTGTGTGATAACGTAACTAAATCTATTAAATCTAATGATTTGTAAACTTCTATTTTCTATTTCTAGTAAATATCTATCTAAAACTTCTATAATTTCTTATAAAATTTCTATAAAAACATTGTGTGATAACGTAACTAAATCTAGTAAATCTATTGGTTTGTAAATTTCTATTTTCTATTTCTAATAAATTTCTATCTAAGATTTCTATCTAGTATTTGAATATTTTTCGGTGTATAAAAATTCTTTTTCATATCTCTTAAAAGAATTAGCGGTTTTTTAATTTACATTGAAAGAAAAGTAACTTAGCAGTTAGACTGACTAATGTTTCATACCCTTTGGTAGAATCAACTGAAATATTTAAAATTTAAAAAATAGAAAGGTCTTAAATTTTTTATGTTTCATCTGTCATCTCAAAACATTTTACTGTGAAATCTGAAAATTTCTAATGTCATTAATTTACCAAATTTACCAATTGACGAATTAACAAAAAAAATTAAGTAGTAACTATATTAATATACATAAATGATATATATAATCATATATATATTGATATATATAAATATTGATATATACATTGATATATATAATGGATATTAATGGAGATGTAATATGGAAATTATTTATTATTAGAATTTGGATGAATTAACAAAAAAAATTAAGTAGGAAGTATATTAATATACATAAATATACACATTGATATATATAAATATTGATATATATATCAATATATATCAATAAATATTGATATATATATAAATATATATACATATATAGTTTTCTATAACAATTTTTTAGGAATCAATCAATCAATTTAGATGCAGAAACATACCAAAAAAATTATGGGCACGGACCTTCTTCGTTTTATATAGGAGTATAAAATAAGGAAATGTCTGTGGAATGCAAGTAATCCCTCAAGAACATTATTTTGAAGTCGAAGAAGAATTATGAGGGGATGGCCACGATTTTTGGAAATTAGAGAAGTTCTTCTTCATTTAGAGAAGTTCTAAGTGAAGAAAAAAATTATACTTTATAATAGAAAATAAAGAAATAATAATAAAGAAATAATAATAATAAAGAAATAATATAATAATAGAAATAATAAAGATTAATATTAAGAATATTTTCTTTTATTGATATTTTTAATTATCAATATATGAATTAATACTAATTATACTAAATACAAATCCATACAAACTAATAAATACATTAGTGTCACATAAAAATACAAACTAACAAATCTGTCTAAGTAGTTTTTATTGATTTGTATTTAGTATTAAGTCTATTGATTATTTATGTAAAATAAAAACTATTCTTATATTAATTATACTAATCTTTATTATTTCTAACGACCCTAGACTAATTATATTAATTTTTATACTAGTAAGTGTATGATAATGATCTAAGTTTAATGATAAAGTTAGAATAAAATTTTTTTAAAAAAATCTTTGAATAATGAAATAAACAAAATAAATACTTTTTTGTCCTACTCTAAAGTAAATAAATTATGTATCGCAAAAATTTTTACGATACATTGAAGCCTAACAGCGGCCTCAAAATTGTCACTTAACTCGGCACCCAAATCAATATTAGAAGAATTTGAGTTTGATTATTTTGAAGAAAAAAACCTAGTATTATCTAGTAGTGGTAAACATTTAAAAAAATGTTTTTTCTTTAGTTCTGAAAATAATGATTTTTACCGTTACAGATTCAGAACCTTTTCAAACAGTGGTAGTGAATATCAACTGGAAGAGGAGATAATCCAAAATGTCGGTCTTTAGTAGAACAGAAACTAATTAAGAACCTAGAGTCATCTACCTAGAAGCATCGTTAAAAAAATGAGCAAAGGAAGTTGCAGTTGCATTAGTCATTTTGCATCTACAAAAGGTATGAGAAAAGTTGAAGAAATTAATTTGATGGAGCAAAGAAATTTCTATAACTTTAGGAGAATTATGGAAAAATTTCCTGGGAACTTGTAGTGGTGAAAAGGTGTTTTATAATCAAATAAGATTATTAAAAATATTGAAGGACATCCGTCATTTCCGTCCGAAGGATCCGTTATAAATATGAATTTGAAGAAGATTTCAAAAGAATACTTTACTTTATAGAGAATACTGTTTATAAATTTATAAATTCTTGTTATTATAAATTGTCATTGAAATTGTCATAAATTAGTTTTACTGAATTGATTTTTTGAATAAAATTTTGATTTTACAACCCAAACAGAAATAAAATCTAAATAAAACAAATATACAATTGAAGGTATAATACACAAAAATGTTGTTTTTTATTTCATAAACAATTCTACTAAATTTAGCCTACTTTAAAACATACATATTTTTTACCTAAATCATTTCAGATAATTTACTTTTTAGTGTTGCGTTTTTGCGTGTTGTTGAAAAAGCAATCGGAATTTGTTTTTTAATATTGCTTTTTTAATAAGTTTAAGTTTTTTTTGTGAAAAACCAGGTTTCGCTGTTTTTCATAGGATTTTAATGAAAAATTACCTTAGTGTTCCATCTCAACGTCATATCAAAATAAATAGAAAAAAACACCTTAGTGTTTCCCAAAACACACCTTACTGTCCCCCAAAAAAGTTCTCCATTTATGTCATCCTGCATATTTACTGGGAAATTGTAGTAGTGGTCGAATTGTAGTGGTTTTACAAATATATTTATACTTTTTTTTTTTGTAATGAACGATGACGGCATCCGTATCTATATATATGCATGTATGCAGAAGGACACTAAGGGGTTTTTCAAATTTAGATTATATTTTTTTTAAAGAGAACACTAAGCGTAAGTGGAGAGATACTAAGCGTAACACATTAAATTGAATATATTGCTTTTCTTTCACATTTCCATAAAATAAAAATACAAACCATTTTTCATATTGTATTACATACCTCAATGGAAGCGACGAATTTTTATTAGAATAATTACAAATTTAGCAAATTTTTATATACAATGCACATATTTTTTAGCTTTTATTTTTACAAAAAGTACTTTCATGCACAATTTGTGTGTAACTCAAAAATCCTCATACAATTTTCAATGTACATCATATACCTAATACTTACATATTATATTTACATTAATTCTTTACATAAAACAGAAAAAGAAACATAACAAAACAAAAAATATGTAGATAAATACTTAACATTATTTATTTATTTTATTTATTTATTTAATATTATCTCAAATGAGCTTATAAAAGCTCGTACAGAGTGAATTAAATGTTTTTACAAAAATTGCCGTAAGTATTTCAAATTTCCAATGCAAAACTTAAATAAAAACATTTAAAAAAAAAAATAACATTGTAAAAACCGGTTTGAGTTAAAGTGCAAAGAATTAACTACAAATATAATAAGTAAAAAAAAACAAGAAAGCAAACGATTAACAAATTAACAAATTAAGAGAGATTAAAATATAAGAATTAACGATTTTAGAAATTTATTATTATTAACAATTTGAGGAAATACTAAAATTTTAACCAGCTTGCAGTTTTTATCTTTGTTTTAAAATAAACAACAAATCAATAAAATATCCGATTGAAATGTTCTGAAGTTAAAAAGATTATCGATTAAATTCATTCTATTATTGATTTCCAATGTAATAAGTATTGAAAGTTTGTAAAAATAAAATTATTTAAAATATTAAAAAAAATTTAATAAAGTCTTTTTATTTAAATTTTTATATACGGAGTCTTATTAAAATTTAACTGGCGCCCGAGCAGGGACCATTAAGTAGTGTAACAGTGAGTCAAAAAGTGCATCTTATCTGAAACTAAAATTATAGTAAGTGCATTTTTAAAAAGGCAAGCTTTACACTGCGTGCAGCAAGTAAGTAAGGACAAATCTTACTGAATTTAGTTCGACAACAGGAAAAGAAAACGAGGCCCCCGAGTAGTCATAGGACAAAAAGGAGCCACAGTACAGTGCAATTAAACACAACAAGTGCGAGTTGGCAGCCGCCTATTCCGTCGATCCTAAAGACTGCGAGTGGTTCCGCAATGGGAATCCGTGTAGCCATTTTTATGTAAGTCAGTATTTATCTATTTTTTTTTTTTGGGTATAAAAATTAAAAGGTTAAAGAAAACCAATAAGAAAAAAAATATAATAAAAAGAAAATATAAAAAATTAATAAAAAAAAGAAATATTTTTGTTTTATGAGATACTGTGACTCAAGCATACTCGTCGTTACCAAGGGTGAGGCAACCTTAGGCACAAGTTATCCATAAAACAAGCAAAAAAAAAAAGGAATTTAAATAAATATCTTTATATTAATATTTTTATAGAAATAAAATTAATATTTAAGTTGCCAATAAAAAAAAAAAAAAAATTTATTAATAATAAAACAAAATTATTAAAAGGCAACTAATTTAATGAAGGTACGATAAAATTAAACTGATTCAAAAGAAGTATCCACATCTGCATGGAGAAAAGAATTTGAGTTTCACATAAAGATTTAATTCATTTTAAAGAAAAAATTTTATGAAAAAAATAAAAAAAACAAAAAAGGCAAAAATTATATTCATAAACCTGCAGGAAAATTTAAAATAAAAAAATTAATAAAAAATATATATCGTATGAAAACTGAATGATCATTTATTTTAATAAATTAAATTAATTAGTATTACGCAATATTGCAGTATAATTTTTATGATTCATAAATGATTTTTGTTAAAAAAAAAAAAATAAAATAAGTAAAAATTAAGAAACAATTATAAATAATTAATGATTTTATTTTAAGGAAAAAAGTATAAATCAATCAATAAAATTTAGAAAAAAATAATAAGTATTACTAGAATTAACTTTAAAATTAAAATTTTTGTTATTTAAAAAAAAAAAATAGTATAATATGTAATATTTGCTTGAACGTTATTGTAATTTATTTATTTTTGTAACCTATAATCAAAGCCAACGTGAAATAAGCAAGAAGTATTTTTTTATATAAAATTAACCTCCTATATAATTTAGGAAAATTTTTTATTTTTCCTTTCCTTTTTGCTCATTATTAATTATCTCTTCTAAATTATATTATTATTTTAAACAAAATAAATATTTTCTTTTTAGTTCTGGTCAACGTTAAGAAAAAAAATCTACAATATAATAATTTTGTTTTAATTTAAATAAACTTTAATAATTAAATATCAACATTTATTTAAAAAAAAAAAAAATTTTTTAGGTAAAATAAAATTTTAATTGTCTTGAAATAAACCATTGTTAATCGACTTGTACTTAATAATTTACTGTGTTTATAAGATTTTGAAATTTTTACATTTTCAAAACTACAAAATTCGCTTTGCACGAATCTTTTTAATAGATATCAAAACTAACGATGAATAAGATGAGATAATAATGACAACACATCGTCGTGCTCATAGAAATTCAGAGGAGAATAAACTACAGATCCTTCAAAAATATTACTTCCCAAAAATGGCTAGTAGAGTGAGGAATTTAGTAAAGAATTGTTCAATCTGTCAAGAAAACAAATACGATAAACATCCTACTAATCCCAAAATTCAAGAAACACCAATACAAACCTACTCAGGCCATACTTTGCATATTGACATATTCTCAACAGAATCAAAGTTAGTTCTAACCGCAATAGATAAATTAACTAAATTTGCTCAAGCAAGAATGATTGTAAGCAGAGCAATAGAACATGTGAGACTGGCATTACGAGACATTTTGTTTTATTACGGTGTCCCAGAATGGGTAATCACTAAATTCGGCTTCTATTAAAGCCATGATGGAGGATGAATTAAAAATTAATGTATTCACCACTCCACCGTATAAAAGCGAGGTAAACGGTCAGATTGAAAAATTTCACTCGACTCTGTCTGAAATAAGGAGATGTCTCAAAGCTGAGGATACAAATCGATCATTTGAAGAACTTCTCGAAAGAGCAGTAAACGAGTATAATTACACCATACATTCAACTACCGGAAAAAAACCTATAGAACTGTTTCTTGGGAGAACTCCTAACACGACCCCAGAAGAATTTGAGAAAACTAGGTTATCTAATATAGAAAAAAATTAAGGAAAAACAGTTAAAAGATTTAAAGTTCCATAATAAAAATAGAAAACCTCTAAAACAATATGAGATAGGTCAAACTATTTATGTAAAACATAACAAAAAGCTAGGGTCTAAGTTAACACATCGTTATACAAAAGAAATAGTAAAACGAAATAATAACACTACAGTTATAACTAACTCTAATAGGAGAATTCATAAATCAAATATTAAAAATTAACTTAACTATTTTAGGTTTTTCCTACAAGCAATACTAGGGGAAATACAGATTCTGGACTATACCAATTCACATATAATAGCCATTCATATTGGAAGAGCCAAAATACAGGAAGAAAAATTTAAATTAGTTCATGTTACTGATCTCATCATTTTACAGCAGACAGTAGAAGTGTCATTGTAACTCATATAAATGGCTCACATCCGCTTCAACCTTACATTAATCATGAGATATCCCAGATAAAAGAGTTCTTAAAGGAATTTAACCAAGGTAGAAAAAAAAAGATAAATTAATTTTTTAGAAACAACGTGGAAGTGGATCGCTGGAACTCCAGATCATGATCACTTTGTATTAATAAAGAAAAAACTTCATAACATATTGGATAATAGTAATAAACAGGTAATAATTAATAGTGTTTATAATGATAGGTTAAACAATATAACTCAATGTACAAATCAAATTTTAAAAGAAATTAGGAAAAATAATATTGTAACTAATCAACCTATATTAGAGTTACAATATAAATTAAAACTTATTGAGGAAGAGATAATTAATTTAAAGTATACTATCCACTGGACAAGAGTAGGAGTCATAAATTCAATATTGCTTTCGAAATCTGAAATTGAAATTGTAACAGATGTTCTAGATAAAGAAAGGCTACCATATTCTAGCCCAGAGGAAGCTTTAGATTTTGCAAATTTAAAAATAATTTCCAATGGCACTTGCTTGTTTTATATTATTGAAATACCGTTAACTAGTTTACAAATATATGATAAATTATTATTAAAACCAATAAAAATAAATAATGTTGTAAATGAAATAAATTTTTCAAAAATTTTAACTAATAATAACTAATTTTAACTAATAATAATGTAATGTTTAATGTTTGTTTAATAATAATAATAATGTAAAAAAGATAATCTTATAAGTTTGGAGGACTTCACTTGCATACCGAATCTTCTAAAAAGTAGGAATTCAAATTGCAGTATTACCAATAATCAACACATACCAACAATTGAGGAAATAGATGAAGGCGTAGTCTTACTAAATCAGTTTAATGGCACAATATTAATAAATCGTGAGCAGCACAATTTTACTGGTACTTACATTATCAAGTTTGATAATGCAAATATCACAATTCTGAACAGAACTTTTGTATCAAAGGAAATTACAACATTGAAGATCTTACCAGCTAACAACCAAAATCCGTGACAAACCAATTTTATGAGCATTTATCTTTGGAATTGTTAAAAGAAATTCATATAAATAATACTAACCATATAAGTAAGTTATAAGAAGAAAAGTATATCGATAATTTCATCAATTATAGCATCTCAACAATCACGATAGTGTTATTCTTAGGTAGTAGTACTCCTTAAGAAAAAGGGCAAAATTATAATTAATAACGATCACTCGAATCCTATTGCAATTGAAGATTTAGAAATAAACAGAAAAAATAATGATGATGTGAAACCTGAGAATTCACCACCAGAACGAGTTACTAGATCCAAACCTGAAGTTCGAAGGAAGAAATTTTACGATACACCGTTTTTTTAATCAATTCATCAAATGTGGACATTTGAATTTGAAGAGGGAAGAGTTACCGATTTAGCACCAATCTCCAACACAACAATTTAAATTAACTCCAAATTATGCTTATTTTACTTATTCATTCATTCAACTTTGTACTACTTTCGATTTCATTCAACTTTGTTATTATTATCAATATAAATCATTCAACTTTGTATTGTTAACGATTTTAGGAAATACTAAAATTTTAACCAGCTTGCAGTTTTTATCTTTGTTTTAAAATAAACAACGAATCAATAAAATATGCGATTGATATGTTCTGAACTTAAAAAGATTATCGACTAAATTCATTCTATTATTGATTTCCAATGTAATAAGTATTGAAAGTTTGTAAAAATAAAATTATTTAAAACATTTAAAAAAATTTAATAAAGTCTTTTTATTTAAAATTTTATATACGGAGTCTTATTAAAATTTAACTTATATATATTGATATATATAAATATATATACATATATAGTTTTCTATATAAATTTTTTTTAAGATCAATCAATCAATTTTGATGCAGAAAAAAACAAAAAAATTATGGGCACGGACCTCCTTCGTTTTATTCAGGAGTATAAAATGAGGAAATGTTTCAAACATTATTTTGAAGTCGAAGAACAATGAGGAGATGAAAATTTTTTGGAATAGAGGAGTTCCACATGAGGAACAAAATAAACCAACTCCGTAGTAATTATTAGAAATAATTATACTTTATAATATAAAATAATAAATAATAAAGAAATAATATAATAATAGAAATAATAAAGATTAATATTAAGAATATTTTTTTTTATATAAATTATCAATATATGAATTAAAATTAATTATACTAAATACAAATCCATACAAACTAATAAATACATTGGTTTCACATAAAAATACAAACTAACAAATCTATGCAAGTTGTTTTTACCTATTTCTAATATTATCTTCATATCGTCGGTATACCGCAAAAACAGCCTAAGTCCAAAATGGAGTTTTTTATGAAGAAAAATGTAAACATATATTTTATAGTTTCTCTAAGTACTTCTTTTATAAATTACAAATATTACATATTCTATTATTTCATATAACCTAAATCCAATTTCCTAACATAAGTTCAAGTACACTTAAGTTTTTTTTACAGTAAAAATTTGTAATATAATTTAAAAATCGTCGTTAAAAAAGAAATACTTAGTTCACAATAATATTATGATTTGTCTTTTGGCCTTGGCAACGTGTTTTTTAAAAATTGGATTTAGTGGATTTATATCATAAAACTTAGATTTATTATAAAAAATGGATATATTTATTATTAGATTTGGACGAATTAACAAAAAAAAATAAGTAGACATATAATATAAATGTATTTTATAAGCTATAAATGACAAATATAATATACATAAATAATATCTAGGTTCAATATATATAAGTAATATCTTTATATACATAAATATATTTATATATTGATATATATAAATATATATACAACTATATAGTTTTCTATAACAATTTTTTTAGAATCAATCAATCAATTTAGATGCAGAAAAAAACCAAAAAAAAATTATTTCTTTCGTGCGTTATTTTGTCTTTAATAGAGTAATTGTAAATGCTAAATGTTAAGTTATTCTATTGTAAGTTTTAAAATGTTTGTGTTTGCATTAATAATATTTGTGTTTGTGTTAATAATATTTGTGTTTATATTAAAAATTAAGGGGGTCAATAAAAACATTGTGTGATAACGTAACTAAATCTATTAAATCTAATGATTTGTAAACTTCTATTTTCTATTTCTAGTAAATATCTATCTAAACTTCTATAATTTCTTATAAAATTTCTATAAAAACATTGTGTGATAACGTAACTAAATCTAGTAAATCTATTGGTTTGTAAATTTCTATTTTCTATTTCTAATAAATTTCTATCTAAGATTTCTATCTAGTATTTGAATATTTTTCGGTGTATAAAAATTCTTTTTCATATCTCTTAAAAGAATTAGCGGTTTTTTAATTTACATTGAAAGAAAAGTAACTTAGCAGTTAGACTGACTAATGTGTTTCATACCCTTTGGTAGAATCAACTGAAATATTTAAAATTTAAAAAATAGAAAGGTCTTAAATTTTTTATGTTTCATCTGTCATCTCAAAACATTTTACTGTGAAATCTGAAAATTTCTAATGTCATTAATTTACCAAATTTACCAATTGACGAATTAACAAAAAAAATTAAGTAGTAACTATATTAATATACATAAATGATATATATAATCATATATATATTGATATATATAAATATTGATATATACATTGATATATATAATGGATATTAATGGAGATGTAATATGGAAATTATTTATTATTAGAATTTGGATGAATTAACAAAAAAAATTAAGTAGGAAGTATATTAATATACATAAATATACACATTGATATATATAAATATTGATATATATATACATATATAGTTTTCTATAACAATTTTTTAGGAATCAATCAATCAATTTAGATGCAGAAACATACCAAAAAAATTATGGGCACGGACCTTCTTCGTTTTATATAGGAGTATAAAATAAGGAAATGTCTGTGGAATGCAAGTAATCCCTCAAGAACATTATTTTGAAGTCGAAGAAGAATTATGAGGGGATGGCCACGATTTTTGGAAATTAGAGAAGTTCTTCTTCATTTAGAGAAGTTCTAAGTGGAGAAAAAAATTATACTTTATAATAGAAAATAAAGAAATAATAATAAAGAAATAATAATAATAAAGAAATAATATAATAATAGAAATAATAAAGATTAATATTAAGAATATTTTCTTTTATTGATATTTTTAATTATCAATATATGAATTAATACTAATTATACTAAATACAAATCCATACAAACTAATAAATACATTAGTGTCACATAAAAATACAAACTAACAAATCTGTCTAAGTAGTTTTTATTGATTTGTATTTAGTATTAAGTCTATTGATTATTTATGTAAAATAAAAACTATTCTTATATTAATTATACTAATCTTTATTATTTCTAACGACCCTAGACTAATTATATTAATTTTTATACTAGTAAGTGTATGATAATGATCTAAGTTTAATGATAAAGTTAGAATAAAATTTTTTTAAAAAAATCTTTGAATAATGAAATAAACAAAATAAATACTTTTTTGTCCTACTCTAAAGTAAATAAATTATGTATCGCAAAAATTTTTACGATACATTGAAGCCTAACAGCGGCCTCAAAATTGTCACTTAACTCGGCACCCAAATCAATATTAGAAGAATTTGAGTTTGATTATTTTGAAGAAAAAAACCTAGTATTATCTAGTAGTGGTAAACATTTAAAAAAATGTTTTTTCTTTAGTTCTGAAAATAATGATTTTTACCGTTACAGATTCAGAACCTTTTCAAACAGTGGTAGTGAATATCAACTGGAAGAGGAGATAATCCAAAATGTCGGTCTTTAGTAGAACAGAAACTAATTAAGAACCTAGAGTCATCTACCTAGAAGCATCGTTAAAAAAATGAGCAAAGGAAGTTGCAGTTGCATTAGTCATTTTGCATCTACAAAAGGTATGAGAAAAGTTGAAGAAATTAATTTGATGGAACAAAGAAATTTCTATAACTTTAGGAGAATTATGGAAAAATTTCCTGGGAACTTGTAGTGGTGAAAAGGTGTTTTATAATCAAATAAGATTATTAAAAATATTGAAGGACATCCGTCATTTCCGTCCGAAGGATCCGTTATAAATATGAATTTGAAGAAGATTTCAAAAGAATACTTTACTTTATAGAGAATACTGTTTATAAATTTATAAATTCTTGTTATTATAAATTGTCATTGAAATTGTCATAAATTAGTTTTACTGAATTGATTTTTTGAGTAAAATTTTATTTTACAACCCAAACAGAAATAAAATCTAAATAAAACAAATATACAATTGAAGGTATAATACACAAAAATGTTGTTTTTTATTTCATAAACAATTCTACTAAATTTAGCCTACTTTAAAACATACATATTTTTTACCTAAATCATTTCAGATAATTTACTTTTTAGTGTTGCGTTTTTGCGTGTTGTTGAAAAAGCAATCGGAATTTGTTTTTTAATATTGCTTTTTTAATAAGTTTAAGTTTTTTTTGGGAAAAACCAGGTTTCGCTGTTTTTCATAGGGTTTTAATGAAAAATTACCTTAGTGTTCCATCTCAACGTCATATCAAAATAAATAGAAAAAAACACCTTAGTGTTTCCCAAAACACACCTTACTGTCCCCCAAAAAAGTTCTCCCTTTATGTCATCCTGCATATTTACTGGGAAATTGTAGTAGTGGTCGAATTGTAGTGGTTTTACAAATATATTTATACTTTTTTTTTTTGTAATGAACGATGACGGCATCCGTATCTATATATATGTATGTATGCAGAAGGACACTAAGGGGTTTTTCAAATTTAGATTATATTTTTTTTAAAGAGAACACTAAGGCGTTTTGTCGAGAAACTTTATTTGGAGAGATACTAAGCGTAACACATTAAATTGAATATATTGCTTTTCTTTCACATTTCCATAAAATAAAAATACAAACCATTTTTCATATTATATTACAAACCTCAATGGAAGCGACGAATTTTTATTAGAATAATTACAAATTTAGCAAATTTTTATATACAATGCACATATTTTTTAGCTTTTATTTTTACAAAAAGTACTTTCATGCACAATTTGTGTGTAACTCAAAAATCCTCATACAATTTTCAATGTACATCATATACCTAATACTTACATATTATATTTACATTAATTCTTTACATAAAACAGAAAAAGAAACATAACAAAACAAAAAATATGTAGATAAATACTTAACATTATTTATTTATTTTATTTATTTATTTAATATTATCTCAAATGAGCTTATAAAAGCTCGTACAGAGTGAATTAAATGTTTTTACAAAAATTGCCGTAATTATTTCAAATTTCCAATGCAAAACTTAAATAAAAAACATTTAAAAAAAAAAATAACATTGTAAAAACCGGTTTGAGTTAAAGTGCAAAGAATTAACTACAAATATAATAAGTAAAAAAAAACAAAAAAGCAAACGATTAACAAATTAACAAATTAAGAGAGATTAAAATATAAGAATTAACGATTTTGGAAATTTATTATTAATAACGATTTGAGGAAATACTAAAATTTTAACCAGCTTGCAGTTTTTATCTTTGTTTTAAAATAAACAACAAATCAATAGAATATCCGATTGATATGTTCTGAACTTAAAAAGATTATCGATTAAATTCATTCTATTATTGATTTCCAATGTAATAAGTATTGAAAGTTTGTAAAAATAAAATTATTTAAAATATTAAAAAAAATTTAATAAAGTCTTTTTATTTAAATTTTTATATACGGAGTCTTATTAAAATTTAACTGGCGCCCGAGCAGGGACCATTAAGTAGTGTAACAGTGAGTCAAAAAGTGCATCTTATCTGAAACTAAAATTATAGTAAGTGCATTTTTAAAAAGGCAAGCCTTACACTGCGTGCAGCAAGTAAGTAAGGACAAATCTTACTGAATTTGGTTCGACAACAGGAAAAGAAAACGAGGCCCCCGAGTAATCATAGGACAAAAAGGAGCCACCGTACAGTGCAATTAAACACAACAAGTGCGAGTTGGCAGCCGCCTATTCCGTCGATCCTAAAGACTGCGAGTGGTTCCGCAATGGGAATCCGTGTAGCCATTTTTATGTAAGTCAGTATTTATCTATTTTTTTTTTTTGGGTATAAAAATTAAAAGGTTAAAGAAAACCAATAAGAAAAAAAATATAATAAAAAGAAAATATAAAAAATTAATAAAAAAAAGAAATATTTTTGTTTTATGAGATACTGTGACTCAAGCATACTCGTCGTTACCAAGGGTGAGGCAGCCTTAGGCACAAGTTATCCATAAAACAAGCAAAAAAAAAAAGGAATTTAAATAAATATCTTTATATTAATATTTTTATAGAAATAAAATTAATATTTAAGTTGCCAATAAAAAAAAAAAAAAAATTTATTAATAATAAAACAAAATTATTAAAAGGCAACTAATTTAATGAAGGTACGATAAAATTAAACTGATATCAGAAGTGAAATTTAAATTCAAAAAAAGTATCCACATCTGTATTGAGAAAAGAATTTGAGTTTCACATAAAGATTTAATTCATTTTAAAGAAAAAATTTTATGAAAAAAATAAAAAAAACAAAAAAGGCAAAAATTATATTCATAAACCTGCAGGAAAATTTAAAATAAAAAAATTAATAAAAAATATATATCGTATGAAAACTGAATGATCATTTATTTTAATAAATTAAATTAATTAGTATTACGCAATATTGCAGTATAATTTTTATGATTCATAAATGATTTTTGTTAAAAAAAAAAAAATAAAATAAGTAAAAATTAAGAAACAATTATAAATAATTAATGATTTTATTTTAAGGAAAAAAGTATAAATCAATCAATAAAATTTAGAAAAAAATAATAAGTATTACTAGAATTAACTTTAAAATTAAAATTTTTGTTATTTAAAAAAAAAAAATAGTATAATATGTAATATTTGCTTGAACGTTATTGTAATTTATTTATTTTTGTAACCTATAATCAAAGCCAACGTGAAATAAGCAAGAAGTATTTTTTTATATAAAATTAACCTCCTATATAATTTAGGAAAATTTTTTATTTTTCCTTTCCTTTTTGCTCATTATTAATTATCTCTTCTAAATTATATTATTATTTTAAACAAAATAAATATTTTCTTTTTAGTTCTGGTCAACGTTAAGAAAAAAAATCTACAATATAATAATTTTGTTTTAATTTAAATAAACTTTAATAATTAAATATCAACATTTATTTAAAAAAAAAAAAAAAATTTTTTAGGTAAAATAAAATTTTAATTGTCTTGAAATAAACCATTGTTAATCGACTTGTACTTAATAATTTACTGTGTTTATAAGATTTTGAAATTTTTACATTTTCAAAACTACAAAATTCGCTTTGCACGAATCTTTTTAATAGATATCAAAACTAACGATGAATAAGATGAGATAATAATGACAACACATCGTCGTGCTCATAGAAATTCAGAGGAGAATAAACTACAGATCCTTCAAAAATATTACTTCCCAAAAATGGCTAGTAGAGTGAGGAATTTAGTAAAGAATTGTTCAATCTGTCAAGAAAACAAATACGATAAACATCCTACTAATCCCAAAATTCAAGAAACACCAATACAAACCTACTCAGGCCATACTTTGCATATTGACATATTCTCAACAGAATCAAAGTTAGTTCTAACCGCAATAGATAAATTAACTAAATTTGCTCAAGCAAGAATGATTGTAAGCAGAGCAATAGAACATGTGAGACTGGCATTACGAGACATTTTGTTTTATTACGGTGTCCCAGAATGGGTAATCACTAAATTCGGCTTCTATTAAAGCCATGATGGAGGATGAATTAAAAATTAATGTATTCACCACTCCACCGTATAAAAGCGAGGTAAACGGTCAGATTGAAAAATTTCACTCGACTCTGTCTGAAATAAGGAGATGTCTCAAAGCTGAGGATACAAATCGATCATTTGAAGAACTTCTCGAAAGAGTAGTAAACGAGTATAATTACACCATACATTCAACTACCGGAAAAAAACCTATAGAACTGTTTCTTGGGAGAACTCCTAACACGACCCTAGAAGAATTTGAGAAAACTAGGTTATCTAATATAGAAAAAAATTAAGGAAAAACAGTTAAAAGATTTAAAGTTCCATAATAAAAATAGAAAACCTCTAAAACAATATGAGATAGGTCAAACTATTTATGTAAAACATAACAAAAAGCTAGGGTCTAAGTTAACACATCGTTTATACAAAAGAAATAGTAAAACGAAATAATAACACTACAGTTATAACTAACTCTAATAGGAGAATTCATAAATCAAATATTAAAAATTAACTTAACTATTTTAGGTTTTTCCTACAAGCAATACTAGGGGAAATACAGATTCTGGACTATACCAATTCACATATAATAGCCATTCATATTGGAAGAGCCAAAATACAGGAAGAAAAATTTAAATTAGTTCATGTTACTGATCGCATCATTTTACAGCAGACAGTAGAAGTGTCATTGTAACTCATATAAATGGCTCACATCCGCTTCAACCTTACATTAATCATGAGATATCCCAGATAAAAGAATTGTTAAAGGAATTTAATCAAGGTAGAAAAAAAAAGATAAATTAATTTTTTAGGAACAACGTGGAAGTGGATCGCTGGAACTCCAGATCATGATCACTTTGTATTAATAAAGAAAAAACTTCATAACATATTGAATAATAGTAATAAACAGGTAATAATTAATAGTGTTTATAATGATAGGTTAAACAATATAACTCAATGTACAAATCAAATTTTAAAAGAAATTAGGAAAAATAATATTGTAACTAATCAACCTATATTAGAGTTACAATATAAATTAAAACTTATTAAGGAAGAGATAATTAATTTAAAGTATGCTATCCACTGGACAAGAGTAGGAGTCATAAATTCAATATTGCTTTCGAAATCTGAAATTGAAATTGTAACAGATGTTCTAGATAAAGAAAGGCTACCATATTCTAGCCCAGAGGAAGCTTTAGATTTTGCAAATTTAAAAATAATTTCCAATGGCACTTGCTTGTTTTATATTATTGAAATACCGTTAACTAGTTTACAAATATATGATAAATTATTATTAAAACCAATAAAAATAAATAATGTTGTAAATGAAATAAATTTTTCAAAAATTTTAACTAATAATAATGTAATGTTTGGTATAAAAAATAATTATTGTAAAACAATAAATTCAATATCTATTTGTAAAAAAGATAATCTTATAAGTTTGGAGGACTTCACTTGCATACCGAATCTTCTAAAAAGTAGGAATTCAAATTGCAGTATTACCAATAATCAACACATACCAACAATTGAGGAAATAGATGAAGGCGTAATCTTACTAAATCAGTTTAATGGCACAATATTAATAAATCGTGAGCAGCACAATTTTACTGGTACTTACATTATCAAGTTTGATAATGCAAATATCACAATTCTGAACAGAACTTTTGTATCAAAGGAAATTACAACATTGAAGATCTTACCAGCTAACAACCAAAATCCGTGACAAACCAATTTTATGAGCATTTATCTTTGGAATTGTTAAAAGAAATTCATATAAATAATACTAACCATATAAGTAAGTTATAAGAAGAAAAGTACATCGATAATTTCATCAATTATAGCATCTCAACAATCACGATAGTGTTATTCTTAGGAGTAGTACTCCTTAAGAAAAAGGGCAAAATTATAATTAATAACGATCACTCGAATCCTATTGCAATTGAAGATTTAGAAATAAACAGAAAAAATAATGATGATGTGAAACCTGAGAATCCACCACCAGAACCAGTTACTAGATCCAAACCTGAAGTTCGAAGGAAGAAATTTTACGATACACCGTTTTTTTAATCAATTCATCAAATGTGGACATTTGAATTTGAAGAGGGAAGAGTTACCGATTTAGCACCAATCTCCAACACAACAATTTAAATTAACTCCAAATTATGCTTATTTTACTTATTCATTCATTCAACTTTGTACTACTTTCGATTTCATTCAACTTTGTTATTATTATCAATATAAATCATTCAACTTTGTATTGTTAACGATTTTAGGAAATACTAAAATTTTAACCAGCTTGCAGTTTTTATCTTTGTTTTAAAATAAACAACGAATCAATAAAATATGCGATTGATATGTTCTGAACTTAAAAAGATTATCGACTAAATTCATTCTATTATTGATTTCCAATGTAATAAGTATTGAAAGTTTGTAAAAATAAAATTATTTAAAACATTTAAAAAAATTTAATAAAATCTTTTTATTTAAAATTTTATATACGGAGTCTTATTAAAATTTTACTTATATATATTGATATATATAAATATATATACATATATAGTTTTCTATATAAATTTTTTTTAAGATCAATCAATCAATTTTGATGCAGAAAAAAACAAAAAAATTATGGGCACGGACCTCCTTCGTTTTATTCAGGAGTATAAAATGAGGAAATGTTTCAAACATTATTTTGAAGTCGAAGAACAATGAGGAGATGAAAATTTTTTGGAATAGAGGAGTTCCACATGAGGAACAAAATAAATCAACTCCGTAGTAATTATTAGAAATAATTATACTTTATAATATAAAATAATAAATAATAAAGAAATAATATAATAATAGAAATAATAAAGATTAATATTAAGAATATTTTTTTTTATATAAATTATCAATATATGAATTAATATTAATTATACTAAATACAAATCCATACAAACTGATAAATACATTGGTTTCACATAAAAATACAAACTAACAAATCTATGCAAGTTGTTTTTACCTATTTCTAATATTATCTTCATATCGTCGGTATACCGCAAAAACAGCCTAAGTCCAAAATGGAGTTTTTTATGAAGAAAAATGTAAACATATATTTTATAGTTTCTCTAAGTACTTCTTTTATAAATTACAAATATTACATATTCTATTATTTCATATAACCTAAATCCAATTTCCTAACATAAGTTCAAGTACACTTAAGTTTTTTTTAAGTAAAAATTTGTAATATAATTTAAAAATCGTCGTTAAAAAAGAAATACTTAGTTCACAATAATATTATGATTTGTCTTTTGGCCTTGGCAACGTGTTTTTTAAAAATTGGATTTAGTGGATTTATATAATAAAACTTAGATTTATTATAAAAAATGGATATATTTATTATTAGATTTGGACGAATTAACAAAAAAAAATAAGTAGACATATAATATAAATGTATTTTATAAGCTATAAATGACAAAAATAATATACATAAATAATATCTAGGTTCAATACATATAAGTAATATCTTTATATACATAAATATATTTATATATTGATATATATAAATATATATACAACTATATAGTTTTCTATAACAATTTTTTTAGAATCAATCAATCAATTTAGATGCAGAAAAAAACCAAAAAAAAATTATTTCTTTCGTGCGTTATTTTGTCTTTCATAGAGTAATTGTAAATGCTAAATGTTAAGTTATTCTATTGTAAGTTTTAAAATGTTTGTGTTTGCATTAATAATATTTGTGTTTGTGTTAATAATATTTGTGTTTATATTAAAAATTAAGGGGGTCAATAAAAACATTGTGTGATAACGTAACTAAATCTATTAAATCTAATGATTTGTAAACTTCTATTTTCTATTTCTAGTAAATATCTATCTAAAACTTCTATAATTTCTTATAAAATTTCTATAAAAACATTGTGTGATAACGTAACTAAATCTAGTAAATCTATTGGTTTGTAAATTTCTATTTTCTATTTCTAATAAATTTCTATCTAAGATTTCTATCTAGTATTTGAATATTTTTCGGTGTATAAAAATTCTTTTTCATATCTCTTAAAAGAATTAGCGGTTTTTTAATTTACATTGAAAGAAAAGTAACTTAGCAGTTAGACTGACTAATGTTTCATACCCTTTGGTAGAATCAACCGAAATATTTAAAATTTAAAAAATAGAAAGGTCTTAAATTTTTTATGTTTCATCTGTCATCTCAAAACATTTTACTGTGAAATCTGAAAATTTCTAATGTCATTAATTTACCAAATTTACCAATTGACGAATTAACAAAAAAAATTAAGTAGTAACTATATTAATATACATAAATGATATATATAATCATATATATATTGATATATATAAATATTGATATATACATTGATATATATATAATGGATATTAATGGAGATGTAATATGGAAATTATTTATTATTAGAATTTGGATGAATTAACAAAAAAAATTAACTAGGAAGTATATTAATATACATAAATATACACATTGATATATATAAATATTGATATATATATCAATAAATATTGATATATATATAAATATATATACATATATAGTTTTCTATAACAATTTTTTAGGAATCAATCAATCAATTTAGATGCAGAAACATACCAAAAAAATTATGGGCACGGACCTTCTTCGTTTTATATAGGAGTATAAAATAAGGAAATGTCTGTGGAATGCAAGTAATCCCTTAAGAACATTATTTTGAAGTCGAAGAAGAATTATGAGGGGATGGCCACGATTTTTGGAAATTAGAGAAGTTCTTCTTCATTTAGAGAAGTTCTAAGTGAAGAAAAAAATTATACTTTATAATAGAAAATAAAGAAATAATAATAAAGAAATAATAATAATAAAGAAATAATATAATAATAGAAATAATAAAGATTAATATTAAGAATATTTTCTTTTATTGATATTTTTAATTATCAATATATGAATTAATACTAATTATACTAAATACAAATCCATACAAACTAATAAATACATTAGTGTCACATAAAAATACAAACTAACAAATCTGTCTAAGTAGTTTTTATTGATTTGTATTTAGTATTAAGTCTATTGATTATTTATGTAAAATAAAAACTATTCTTATATTAATTATACTAATCTTTATTATTTCTAACGACCCTAGACTAATTATATTAATTTTTATACTAGTAAGTGTATGATAATGATCTAAGTTTAATGATAAAGTTAGAATAAAATTTTTTTAAAAAAATCTTTGAATAATGAAATAAACAAAATAAATACTTTTTTGTCCTACTCTAAAGTAAATAAATTATGTATCGGAAAAATTTTTACGATACATTGAAGCCTAACAGCGGCCTCAAAATTGTCACTTAACTCGGCACCCAAATCAATATTAGAAGAATTTGAGTTTGATTATTTTGAAGAAAAAAACCTAGTATTATCTAGTAGTGGTAAACATTTAAAAAAATGTTTTTTCTTTAGTTCTGAAAATAATGATTTTTACCGTTACAGATTCAGAACCTTTTCAAACAGTGGTAGTGAATATCAACTGGAAGAGGAGATAATCCAAAATGTCGGTCTTTAGTAGAACAGAAACTAATTAAGAACCTAGAGTCATCTACCTAGAAGCATCGTTAAAAAAATGAGCAAAGGAAGTTGCAGTTGCATTAGTCATTTTGCATCTACAAAAGGTATGAGAAAAGTTGAAGAAATTAATTTGATGGAACAAAGAAATTTCTATAACTTTAGGAGAATTATGGAAAAATTTCCTGGGAACTTGTAGTGGTGAAAAGGTGTTTTATAATCAAATAAGATTATTAAAAATATTGAAGGACATCCGTCATTTCCGTTATAAATCCGAAGGATCCGTTATAAATCACATCCGTCCGAAGGATCCGTTATAAATATGAATTTGAAGAAGATTTCAAAAGAATACTTTACTTTATAGAGAATACTGTTTATAAATTTATAAATTCTTGTTATTATAAATTGTCATTGAAATTGTCATAAATTAGTTTTACTGAATTGATTTTTTGAATAAAATTTTGATTTTACAACCCAAACAGAAATAAAATCTAAATAAAACAAATATACAATTGAAGGTATAATACACAAAAATGTTGTTTTTTATTTCATAAACAATTCTACTAAATTTAGCCTACTTTAAAACATACATATTTTTTACCTAAATCATTTCAGATAATTTACTTTTTAGTGTTGCGTTTTTGCGTGTTGTTGAAAAAGCAATCGGAATTTGTTTTTTAATATTGCTTTTTTAATAAGTTTAAGTTTTTTTTTGTGAAAAACCAGGTTTCGCTGTTTTTCATAGGATTTTAATGAAAAATTACCTTAGTGTTCCATCTCAACGTCATATCAAAATAAATAGAAAAAAACACCTTAGTGTTTCCCAAAACACACCTTACTGTCCCCCAAAAAAGTTCTCCCTTTATGTCATCCTGCATATTTACTGGGAAATTGTAGTAGTGGTCGAATTGTAGTGGTTTTACAAATATATTTATACTTTTTTTTTTTTGTAATGAACAATGACGGCATCCGTATCTATATATATGTATGTATGGAGAAGGACACTAAGGGGTTTTTCAAATTTAGATTATATTTTTTTTAAAGAGAACACTAAGGCGTTTTGTCGAGAAACTTTATTTGGAGAGATACTAAGCGGAACACATTAAATTGAATATATTGCTTTTCTTTCACATTTCCATAAAATAAAAATACAAACCATTTTTCATATTATATTACATACCTCAATGGAAGCGACGACTTTTTATTAGAATAATTACAAATTTAGCAAATTTTTATATACAATGCACATATTTTTTAGCTTTTATTTTTACAAAAAGTACTTTCATGCACAATTTGTCTGTAACTCAAAAATCCTCATACAATTTTCAATGTACATCATATACCTAATACTTACATATTATATTTACATTAATTCTTTACATAAAACAGAAAAAGAAATATAACAAAACAAAAAATATGTAGATAAATACTTAACATTATTTATTTATTTTATTTATTTATTTAATATTATCTCAAATGAGCTTATAAAAGCTCGTACAGAGTGAATTAAATGTTTTTACAAAAAATTGCCGTAATTCTTTCAAATTTCCAATGCAAAACTTAAATAAAAAACATTTAAAAAAAAAAATAACATTGTAAAAACCGGTTTGAGTTAAAGTGCAAAGAATTAACTACAAATATAATAAGTAAAAAAAAAACAAAAAAGCAAACGATTAACAAATTAACAAATTAAGAGAGATTAAAATATAAGAATTAACGGAAAAAAAGTTTTTGACATGAATTTGAAAGGAAAAAAAATCTTGATATTAGAAACTTTACTATTAACGTACCTAATATAAACATAAAAGAAAGGATAAATTAACTTTTCCTTTACTTTTTATATGTATTCGTCTAAAAATTGAGATTTTAATTTATGTTTTAATAATTTACTAGACAAATTCTTGAAACTTATGATTATATTGTGACACGGCCGAATTGAAGACAGTATCTGGGCCACCCAATCTTCGTGAGGTACATGTTCTGATATGGTTAGACGTTCTTGTGTTATAATTATGTACATCTGAGTTTGTCACTAGTTTGACATTGCTTTTTATTTTATCACTTTGAATCTTATGAACATGCATAATTTGAACTAGTGTTTTGTAATCTGATATTTTAAAAATTTTAAATTTTTTGTGTAATTGGTTGGTTGATGTTCTATGGTTCATGTTGTATAAATTTTTGATAGATTTGTTTTGTACTTTTTAAAGAGTATTTAAATTTTTTCTAGATGTATTACCCCAGATTCCTATGCCATAACTAATTTTACTATGTAGTAAACTAAAAATATAATACTAAATATATAATATTTAATATTTTATATTTTGCTAAATATATACTAAATATATAAACTAAAAATATAATATAATATAAATAGAGTGCTTGAGACTTTCTGGTATTCTATAGGAGATATTTTTGAAAACACTTGCAGTTTTACTTGTTGTTTTTAAAATATTATTTACATGTAGATTCCAATTTAGCTCATCATCAATTGTAATACCTAGATATTTATAGCTACTCTCTCTTTTGACCTCATTCTTATTGTATTTTATGCAGATTTCATGATCCTTTGCCTTCAGCAAGATATACTTTGTTTTGTCAATATTAACGGTCAGTTTATGTTGACACATCCATTGATAAATAATTTTCATATCCGCTGCTATGTTTCTTTGTAGAGTGTCGAAATTATTTTCAGTATATACTATGGCTAAATCATCCGCATATAAAAAAGAGCTACCATTTAACTTTAACTCGCAAAAGTTGTACACATAACAAGAAAATAGTAGCGGCCCCAAAGAACTTCCTTGTATCACTCAATATTCTGTATTAATTGTGTTGCTACTGATACCATCACATTCAGTATATTGTTTTCGACCAGTGAAATAATTTTGGAACCACATATAATTCTTTCTTTTTACTCAAAATTCAAATAATTTTCTAAGCAATATTTTTCTATCTATAGAATCAAACGCTTTTTTTAGATCAAAGAAAACAGTACACATCTTTTTCCCATCACTGATCTTTTTTTGAAGGAGTGTGATAAGGTCAAATGTGGATGCACTGGTGTTTGATTTCTTCGTTAAGCCATACTGCATGCGTTTAAGTAATTTATTCTTTTGTAAGTAATCCGAGAACTGACTATGTACACAAGTTTCTATTAGTTGGCTTAAAACCGAGCATATTGATATAGGCCTGAAGTTGCTTACATCTTCCTTCGATCCTGTATTTTTATATATAGGTATTACTTTGTTAATTTTAAGGCATAATACCTTTCTCCAGTGAAAGGTTTATAAGCAGAATAATAGGTTTGACTAATTCATCCTTTAGCAACTTTATTATATTATTACTAATTTTATCTGCACCAGCACTATTTGTGGATTTCACATTATTTATGAGCTTCTGTGTTACGCATTTAGTAATTGTCTTAAATTGAAAACATTTATCTATTCTACTTTTACCGAGATATATAGTATTAAAATGTTTTGCCATCTCCTTGCCAATGTTACAGTAGTACTCATTAAACTTATTGATTTTATCTATTTTGCGATTATCTGACAATGAAGATAATCTTTTAAAGAAGTCATTGTTTTCATTAGATGAGATACCATCTGTGATAATATTATTTATTACATTCCAAGTTTTTTTGTTATTATTTTTACTTGCCTCAAACTTCTTTGTGTCATACTCAAATTTCTTTTTACATTGGTGAGCTTGTTTAGCCAATATTTATATTTATCTTTAATAAAAGAATTGTTGTAATCCAGTGTATGCTTTATGTGCCAGTAATTTTTTATTTTAATAATCTTTATGCAATTCGAATTTATCCATGGCTTACTAAATTTACTTTTTTTTTTAAATATATTTGTAGAGGTACACTTTTCAATTCCATTTTTTATAGTATTTACTACACTTTTACAGAACATATCGGTATCACTGATTTTGTCGATAATGCAGTCTTTAATATTTTTGAAGTTTATTTTTATTTAACAAATTTGTTGTCTGATCATATGTTCGCTTATGCATTAAATTGTTTTGTGACATTACTTCAAGTAATAAAATATTATGGTCGGTAAAACCAACATTCATATTTGTTATATTAATTTTATTACTGATTTTATTTTTTAGAACGTGATCAAGACGACGCTGATGATGGCCGAGTAATACTGTAATGGCAAAAATAGAAACCATTTGATTCTACAATTGCTTTATATTCATTAATCAGTTTGTCAGCATAATTATTTAAATTAAAGTTAAAATCACCAAGAACTATTGTGTTTGTTTTTATTTCATTTAAGTGCTCATCAATAAGTTTAAAAAAATTGTGAATTGATTTCCTATCATTTAGTGGTGCTCTGTAAATTAAAGATGACTAATATTTGTTTGTTGTTAAATAATTTAATTGACAATAAACTATTGTAATTGTTTGAAATATTTCTAAATATTGTGAAATCTATAGAGGTATAAACATAGCAATTCCACCTCCTCGTCTACTATGTCTACAAGAGAAAACTTTGTTGTAGTTCTTTATATTAACTAAATCAGTTTCATCGGACTGATCGGTTAAATCAGTTTCATAATTTTAGGTTGTTTATATTACAGATATGGTTATTGGTAATGTTTGATGGTAAAGCTAAGGGATCTAATATGTTATTGAATTGATTCATACAATTTTTCAAGTTGCTTATCTGAATATATATTTAATATTTTAAAATTTTCACTTACCCTTATAAGAACTTTACCATCTTTTATCCATGTAAATATAATTGTTTTTTTGCCTTTTCAAATCTCTGGTCTTTTTGAACAACAGACCGAAATATGCTGTTAATTTCTCGTTGAAATATAAGTAACTGGACTCGGAATTTGGCTTGTTTTCAACTGTGGAGTTTTCTTTGTTTACAAGTAAGGAACTGGTACTAATTTTATGTTTTCTTTTGGTATACATAATATCATTCCTTATTTACATATAAATACATATTTATACTATATACATATAAATACATATCTAACCTATTCATATGAAACTACATGTATAGTAATAGCGTATATTGTATAGAAACATAAAAAACAAAATAAAATAAAAAATACATAGCTATAGATACCGAACACTATGTAGCTCTATAAATACATTTGTATATCATTCATATTCAAATTTCAAACTATATGTATAGCAATAGCATATATTGTATAGGAACATAAAATTCGGAAACAACAAAAGAAAAAAGGAGGAAAACAACGGCTCTTATATTTCGCCAAAAAAATTTTTTTAATACACACACACATAGATACGGATGCCGTCATTTAAAAAAAGTTGTTTAAAAATATTGACAAAATCCACTACAACAGCTTCTATCTACCGCAATTTCCCTGTAAATATCTTATCTTATCTATATTTTATCTATATTTACTTTTCTTTGGTTACATGTATGTACTATGTAGGTAGTACATAGTAATAAAAAATCGCAGTATTTTTTTTTGGAAAAACTAAGTTTTTATTAGAAGTTTATTCAAGAAACGCAGTTTTTTTTTGTGAAAAACTAAGTTTCGCTAAACTTACTGTACAATTAAAATCAGCTTTTCGTAATGTTGAGACAATCTTAGGATTTTTTTTGCGTTTCGCAATTTATAAAAATTACTAAAAATGTTGGCAGTAGTGAAACAATCAGAAGATAGAATCAATTAAATATTGAAATAAATAATAAAGTATGTTTATTTTATCGTTTGAAAAAGTTTTAATTATTGTTTTTACTTGTAAACGACAAAATAAACATATTTTATTATTGATTTCAATATTTAATTGATTCTAAATTGATTCACAAAGTGTCAAAATTTTAATTTTTTATATAAAATTTTACATTTACATATAAAAATTACTAAAAATCTCAACATTTACATTTAGAATCAATTAAATATTGAAATAAATGATAAAATATGTTTAATGAATGCTACTCAAACAGTAACTTTTTTTTTAACTTTAAATACCTATGTTATATAAAAAAAATTAAAAACCAATTATAGTAAAAAGAATTTTAAGTACAATAGTTTTCATAAATTTTATGTATAACCCTTTTGAATTATCATTTTAAAGAAAATTTTGATAACTATTTTAGAAAATTGCACTATGGCAGCACCTGTAAAAAATGCCTTAGTATTAGAAAATGATTGGGGTCATTTAAGTAAAATTATTTTGTTTATATGGGAATTACAAAAATTGACAATTAAAAATAGATAAAAAAATAAGGTTTTACAAAAAAAAAAATGTTAACATTTACATTTAGAATCAACTAAATATTTAAATAAATTATAAAATATGTTTATTTTATCGTTTAAAAAAATTTTAATTATTGTTTTTACATTTTTAACACAAAAGTGTCAAAATTTAAATTTTTTATATAAAATTGTATGCAGGTGCTCCCAGGTACTATGTTTTTTAGCTGTTTTTCCACCACAAATATATTAAAATCGCGCATTAATTTGTTTGGCGATTGAGGCTTTATGATCAAGAATTTCTTCTCTGCACTTTTGGGTTCTCTCCTAGCGACGGAAAAGGTGAACCCATTTTTTGCGCTCTCGGCAGGAGCCATTACTATCCGTACTGACGCACGCTCGCTCTGATTTTATTTACTCGCTTGCCGCAAATTCTAGTTGAGCCGGTATTGGAATGCTCTTACTTATCGTTAAATCAGAAAAGAATAGAATTTATTTATTTGTATATAATATAAGAAAGAAAAAGTTTGTATTTGTGTTGTTTATTTATTTATTTTATTTTTGTATATGTATAAATACACTTTTTTTTAATTAATTATTTTTTATGTCTTTTATTATAATTTATTTTTAATTGTATATAATTTATATTTGAAAGAAATTAATTTGATGGAACAAAGAAATTTCTATAACTTTAGGAGAATTATGGAAAAATTTCCTGGGAACTTGTAGTGGTGAAAAGGTGTTTTATAATCAAATAAGATTATTAAAAATATTGAAGGACATCCGTCATTTCCGTCCGAAGGATCCGTTATAAATATGAATTTGAAGAAGATTTCAAAAGAATACTTTACTTTATAGAGAATACTGTTTATAAATTTATAAATTCTTGTTATTATAAATTGTCATTGAAATTGTCATAAATTAGTTTTACTGAATTGATTTTTTGAATAAAATTTTGATTTTACAACCCAAACAGAAATAAAATCTAAATAAAACAAATATACAATTGAAGGTATAATACACAAAAATGTTGTTTTTTATTTCATAAACAATTCTACTAAATTTAGCCTACTTTAAAACATACATATTTTTTACCTAAATCATTTCAGATAATTTACTTTTTAGTGTTGCGTTTTTGCGTGTTGTTGAAAAAGCAATCGGAATTTGTTTTTTAATATTGCTTTTTTAATAAGTTTAAGTTTTTTTTGTGAAAAACCAGGTTTCGCTGTTTTTCATAGGATTTTAATGAAAAATTACCTTAGTGTTCCATCTCAACGTCATATCAAAATAAATAGAAAAAAACACCTTAGTGTTTCCCAAAACACACCTTACTGTCCCCCAAAAAAGTTCTCCCTTTATGTCATCCTGCATATTTACTGGGAAATTGTAGTAGTGGTCGAATTGTAGTGGTTTTACAAATATATTTATACTTTTTTTTTTTTGTAATGAACAATGAAGGCATCCGTATCTATATATATGTATGTATGGAGAAGGACACTAAGGGGTTTTTCAAATTTAGATTATATTTTTTTTAAAGAGAACACTAAGGCGTTTTGTCGAGTAACTTTATTTGGAGTGATACTAAGCGGAACACATTAAATTGAATATATTGCTTTTCTTTCACATTTCCATAAAATAAAAATACAAACCATTTTTCATATTATATTACATACCTCAATGGAAGCGACGAATTTTTATTAGAATAATTACAAATTTAGAAAATTTTTATATACAATGCACATATTTTTTAGCTTTTATTTTTACAAAAAGTACTTTCATGCACAATTTGTCTGTAACTCAAAAATCCTCATACAATTTTCAATGTACATCATATACCTAATACTTACATATTATATTTACATTAATTCTTTACATAAAACAGAAAAAGAAATATAACAAAACAAAAAATATGTAGATAAATACTTAACATTATTTATTTATTTTATTTATTTATTTAATATTGTCTCAAATGAGCTTATAAAAGCTCGTACAGAGTGAATTAAATGTTTTTACAAAAAATTGCCGTAATTCTTTTAAATTTCCAATGCAAAACTTAAATAAAAACATTTAAAAAAAAAAATAACATTGTAAAAACCGGTTTGAGTTAAAGTGCAAAGAATTAACTACAAATATAATAAGTAAAAAAAAACAAAAAAGCAAACGATTAACAAATTAACAAATTAAGAGACATTAAAATATAAGAATTAACGGAAAAAAAGTTTTTGACATGAATTTGAAAGGAAAAAAAAATCTTGATATTAGAAACTTTACTATTAACGTACCTAATATAAACATAAAACAAAGGATAAATTAACTTTTGCTTTACTTTTTATATGTATTCGTCTAAAAATTGAGATTTTAATTTATGTTTTAATAATTTACTAGACAAATTCTTGAAACTTATGATTATATTGTGACACGGCCGAATTGAAGACAGCATCTGGGCCACCCAATCTTCGTGAGGTACATGTTCTGATATGGTTAGACGTTCTTGTGTTATAATTATGTACATCTGAGTTTGTCACTAGTTTGACATTGCTTTTTATTTTATCACTTTGAATCTTATGAACATGCATAATTTGAACTAGTGTTTTGTAATCTGATATTTTAAAAATTTTAAATTGTTTGTGTAATTGGTTGGTTGATGTTCTATGGTTCATGTTGTATAAATTTTTGATAGATTTGTTTTGTACTTTTTAAAGAGTATTTAAATTTTTTCTAGATGTATTACCCCAGATTCCTATGCCATAACTAATTTTACTATGTAGTAAACTAAAAATATAATACTAAATATATAATATTTAATATTTTATATTTTGCTAAATATATACTAAATATATAAACTAAAAATATAATATAATATAAATAGAGTGCTTGAGACTTTCTGGTATTCTATAGGAGATATTTTTGAAAACACTTGCAGTTTTACTTGTTGTTTTTAAAATATTATTTACATGTAGATTCCAATTTAGCTCATCATCAATTGTAATACCTAGATATTTATAGCTACTCTCTCTTTTGACCTCATTCTTATTGTATTTTATGCAGATTTCATGATCCTTTGCCTTCAGCAAGATATACTTTGTTTTGTCAATATTAACGGTCAGTTTATGTTGACACATCCATTGATAAATAATTTTCATATCCGCTGCTATGTTTCTTTGTAGAGTGTCGAAATTATTTTCAGTATATACTATGGCTAAATCATCCGCATATAAAAAAGAGCTACCATTTAACTTTAACTCGCAAAAGTTGTACATATAACAAGAAAATAGTAGCGGCCCCAAAGAACTTCCTTGTATCACTCAATATTCTGTATTAATTGTGTTGCTACTGATACCATCACATTCAGTATATTGTTTTCGACCAGTGAAATAATTTTGGAACCACATATAATTCTTTCCTTTTACTCCAAATTCAAATAATTTTCTAAGCAATATTTTTCTATCTATAGAATCAAACGCTTTTTTTAGATCAAAGAAAACAGTACACATCTTTTTCCCATCACTGATCTTTTTTTGAAGGAGTGTGATAAGGTCAAATGTGGATGCACTGGTGTTTGATTTCTTCGTTAAGCCATACTGCATGCGTTTAAGTAATTTATTCTTTTGTAAGTAATCCGAGAACTGACTATGTACACAAGTTTCTATTAGTTGGCTTAAAACCGAGCATATTGATATAGGCCTGAAGTTGCTTACATCTTCCTTCGATCCTGTATTTTTATATATAGGTATTACTTTGTTAATTTTAAGGCATAATACCTTTCTCCAGTGAAAGGTTTATAAGCAGAATAATAGGTTTGACTAATTCATCCTTTAGCAACTTTATTATATTATTACTAATTTTATCTGCACCAGCACTATTTGTGGATTTCACATTATTTATGAGCTTCTGTGTTACGCATTTAGTAATTGTCTTAAATTGAAAACATTTATCTATTCTACTTTTACCGAGATATATAGTATTAAAATGTTTTGCCATCTCCTTGCCAATGTTACAGTAGTACTCATTAAACTTATTGATTTTATCTATTTTGCGATTATCTGACAATGAAGATAATCTTTTAAAGAAGTCATTGTTTTCATTAGATGAGATACCATCTGCGATAATATTATTTATTACATTCCAAGTTTTTTTGTTATTATTTTTACTTGCCTCAAACTTCTTTGTGTCATACTCAAATTTCTTTTTACATTGGTGAGCTTGTTTAGCCAATATTTATATTTATCTTTAATAAAAGAATTGTTGTAATCCAGTGTATGCTTTATGTGCCAGTAATTTTTTATTTTAATAATCTTTATGCAATTCGAATTTATCTATGGCTTACTAAATTTACTTTTTTTTTTAATATATTTGTAGAGGTACACTTTTCAATTCCATTTTTTATAGTATTTACTACACTTTTACAGAACATATCGGTATCACTGATTTTGTCGATAATGCAGTCTTTAATATATTTTTGAAGTTTATTTTTATTTAACAAATTTGTTGTCTGATCATATGTTCGCTTATGCATTAAATTGTTTTGTGACATTACTTCAAGTAATAAAATATTATGGTCGGTAAAATCAACATTCATATTTGTTATATTAATTTTATTACTGATTTTATTTTTTAGAACGTGATCAAGACATGACGCTGATGATGGCCGAGTAATACTGTAATGGCAAAAATAGAAACCATTTGATTCTACAATTGCTTTATATTCATTAATCAGTTTGTCAGCATAATTATTTAAATTAAAGTTAAAATCACCAAGAACTATTGTGTTTGTTTTTATTTCATTTAAGTGCTCATCAATAAGTTTAAAAAAATTGTGAATTGATTTCCTATCATTTAGTGGTGCTCTGTAAATTAAAGATGACTAATATTTGTTTGTTGTTAAATAATTTAATTGACAATAAACTATTGTAATTGTTTGAAATATTTCTAAATATTGTGAAATCTATAGAGGTATAAACATAGCAATTCCACCTCCTCGTCTACTATGTCTACAAGAGAAAACTTTGTTGTAGTTCTTTATATTAACTAAATCAGTTTCATCGGACTGATCGGTTAAATCAGTTTCATAATTTTAGGTTGTTTATATTACAGATATGGTTATTGGTAATGTTTGATGGTAAAGCTAAGGGATCTAATATGTTATTGAATTGATTCATACAATTTTTCAAGTTGCTTATCTGAATATATATTTAATATTTTAAAATTTTCACTTACCCTTATAAGAACTTTACCATCTTTTATCCATGTAAATATAATTGTTTTTTGCCTTTTCAAATCTCTGGTCTTTTTGAACAACAGACCGAAATATGCTGTTAATTTCTCGTTGAAATATAAGTAACTGGACTCCGAATTTGGCTTGTTTTCAACAGTGGAGTTTTCTTTGTTTACAAGTAAGGAACTGGTACTAATTTTATGTTTTCTTTTGGTATACATAATATCATTCCTTATTTACATATAAATACATATTTATACTATATACATATAAATACATATCTAACCTATTCATATGAAACTACATGTATAGTAATAGCGTATATTGTATAGAAACATAAAAAACAAAATAAAATAAAAAATACATAGCTATAGATACCGAACACTATGTAGCTCTATAAATACATTTGTATATCATTCATATTCAAATTTCAAACTATATGTATAGCAATAGCATATATTGTATAGGAACATAAAATTCGGAAACAACAAAAAAAAGGAGGAAAACAACGGCTCTTATATTTCGCCAAAAAAAAAATTTTTTAATACACACACACACATAGATACGGATGCCGTCATTTAAAAAAAAAAGTTATTTAAAAATATTGACAAAATCCACTACAACAGCTTCTATCTACCGCAATTTCCCTGTAAATATCTTATCTTATCTATATTTTATCTATATTTACTTTTCTTTGGTTACATGTATGTACTATGTAGGTAGTACATAGTAATAAAAAAACGCAGTTTTTTTTTTTTTTTTTGGGGAAAAACTAAGTTTTTATTAGAAGTTTATTCAAGAAACGCAGTTTTTTTTTTGTGAAAAACTAGGTTTCGCTAAACTTACTGTACAATTAAAATCAGCTTTTCGTAATGTTGAGACAATCTTAGGATTTTTTTTTTTTTTGCGTTTTGCAATTTATAAAAATTACTAAAAATGTTGGCAGTAATGAAACAATCAGAAGATAGAATCAATTAAATATTGAAATAAATAATAAAGTATGTTTATTTTATCGTTTGAAAAAGGAATTCGGTCTCTAGCGGTGAAACGAGACGCACGTGTGTATACTGAAAATAATTGGATTAAAAAAAAAAAAACTATAAACTAAACATAATAGTGGAAAAAAATATATATATATATTATATATAAGTTCATTTTCACAGTGTTGTACTATTGCAACCTTCTGTGTTAAAATGTCTTCGGATAATGAAGGCAACAAACTAAAAAAAACTATTAAAGAAAAGGTTAAAAAAATTTTGGACAAAGATAATAATAATAGTGAAAAAAACCAACAAAAAAAAAGAAAAATGTCATCCGACACTGACAGTGAACCTTTAAAAGAAAAAAATAAAAATTCAAAAAAAATGCAAATGATAATTAAAGAAAATGAGGAATTAAAAAGTGAAATAAAAAAAATTAAAAAAATTTTAGCTGATTTAGGCATTAAAACAAATAACAATAATAATAATAATAATAAAAACTATAAAAGAAATAACAATAGTAATGATGATAATAATATCAATAATAGTAATAATATTAAAAACAATATTGCTATTAATAATAATAATTATGACATTCCAAGCACCTCTAACAACTATGAAACAAAAAAAATTATTAATATTAAAAATAACTATAATGGACTTACCGTCACCGAACATATGGACGACGTCGATGACGACGAAGATACATCTCTCATCATAAACGAAGTTGAAGACGATGATAGAGAAAAAAAACAAAGACGATGAAATTGAGTTTAACAAATATATACAAATATTGACACAAAAAAACTTAGAAAAAAAACAAAAAAATATTAATGCACCTGCTATTGATAATCAAAATTTTGTCAAATCAAAAAATCACAAAATTGAAAATCAAAAACATGAACAAAAAAAAAAAATGCCACCAATATATGTCTTCACTGAAGACATTGATTATTTAAAAAAAATAATTAAAATAAAAACAAATGAATTCTTAATTAAAAAATTAAACAAATCACAATCATTAATTTACACAAATGAATTAAAAAACTATAATATAATAAATGAAATATTAAAAAACACAAACACAAATTATTTCACATATACGCCAAAATGTGAAAAAAAATCACGTTGATTTTGAAAGGCTTAGACATAGATTATACAGATTCCGAAGTCTTTGAAGTACTAAAGAATTATAATAATGATAAAATTACATTTATCTCTGCATGTAGATTTAAAACCAAAAAATCAGCTGCAAACAACATAACTCTCCCGCATTTTATAATTCAAGCTACAGCAGGGAGCTCAATAAAAGAGATAAAAAAAATTAATGCAATTGACAACACAATAATTCATTGGGAAGATTTAAAAAAACAGAAAATACTACAATGTACAAGATGTCAACGCTTTTCCCACACAGCATCTAACTGCAACATGGAGTATAGATGTGTGAAATGCGGAGAAAGCCATACACCAGGTGAATGCAAAATTAAAACAACAGACGGAAAAGATGTTTTAACATGTATATTATGTAAACAAACTGGTCATCCAGCTTCATACCGTAGCTGCCCAGTGTACAAAGAAAAAGTAAAAAAAAGGTCAGAAGAACAAAAAAAATTAAAGGAAAAAATTCAAAATAGGTATAATATGTTTAATAATGTCGTTAACCCTAATGTTTCCTATGCAAAAGTTGTAGGCACTACTAACAATAGAAGTATTATTACCAATAATCAAGTAAATACTAATACAAATATTTTAGAAGAACTAAATAAAAATATGAATTTAATTTTAAATAAAATTAACACAATAGAAACTAAACTAAATAAAAATTGTAATGATATTAGTTATTTATATGATATGTTTAACGTACCCTCCAATTGTTAATTATGGCATATTTTACAACAAATAACATTAAATTAAAATTAATTTCAATTAATGTTAATTCACTCGTCTCATATAATAAAAGATTTTCTCTTATGCATTTCACAGAAGATACAAATCCCGATATTCTCTGCCTTGGCGAAACTAAATTGCAAAGCAAACATTTTTTATCTTTAGAAAATTATGATATTATTAGAAATGATAGGAACAATCAAGGTGGAGGTGGTACCGCCCTCTGTATCAAAAAGTCAATAAAATATGATACAATAAAAAATGTAAAATTCGATAAATTTGAATGTATAGAACTAAGCATTATTAATATTAATTTAAAGAACTTTGAAAAATTATTCATAATATCAATTTATGCTTCGAACAGAAATCAATCTAAATTTATAGAGGAATTTAATAATATATTTCAGATATTAAACCTATCCGATAGCAAAAATTATTATATTATTGCAGGGGACTTAAATGCAAAACATGTCTCTTGGAATAATAGCACTAATAACAGTCGAGGTTTGACTCTATATAATTGGCTAAACACCAATAAAATTCAATATAAAACCAAGCTGTTAATACCGGATGCACCAACGTTTCCTAGGTGTAATTCGTACTTAGATCTCATGTTAATAGATGTAAGAATAGAATCAGCTGACAATACATTGACCACACTAGGATATAATAGTGATCATAATGCTATCTGTGGTATTTTTACTTTGAATAAAGAAAATATGTTAACATACAGTAAACTACTAACCAGCGATAAATATCTATTCCACAAAACAAATTGGAATAAGTTTAAAAGAAAGCTGGATAACAACTTAGAAAAAGAATTCCTAACCTATAATGACCAAATTTTAGACACCGAAAATATCACAATTGACAAAATTGACGCTCACTTGTACAAATTAAATAAAATTATTAAGGATACAATGAACGAAACAATCCCTAAACATATAAACAAAAATTATTTAAACAAATTTTATTCAACTAAACTTAAAAATTTACTGAAACATAAAAGTAAGTTACTAAAAGATATACATATAATATATAAAAGACACTTAGACTTTTCTTCACAAGCAATAGCTACATTTAAAAGCCTCTTAAACAATATTAACATATTAATAAAACAGCAACTTAAAGTAGAAATAAATAACTATTGGACAAATAGACTAAAAAAGATTTCCGCTAAAGACAGCCGAAATATGTTCCCAGAAATAAACAAACTATTCAGAAAAAAGCAAATAGAAGATATAAAACAGTTACACATAGACCAACAAGACCTAAACTTACTAATTAATAATGATATCGACGTCAATAATCTATGCACAACTAGTTCAAATCAATTTATAATAAAAGAAAAAGAACAAATAACTAAAATATTAGGAATATACTTAGAAAACAGTCACAAAATAACACTATCTAATAATAACCAATTTCATCAAAAAGTCCATAATAGAATACAAACATTTAAACATATTAGCTCACAAAAGCAACAAAATAACGAAACTTTGGTCATATTTGACACCATCAATACATCCTCTAATACGTTAAATAGAAACAACTTCTTTACAAACTATGACGACCTTTTTACAAGACTTAAGAATTTAAACAACAAAACATCAGCAGGAATTGACGGTATTCCTAATATTGTATTAAAAAATCTAAGTACTAAAATTATAGAAAAGTTAGTTATTCTTTTTAACAACGCATTAAACTACTGCTATTTTCCAAAAGCTTGGAAAATAGCAAGAGTTATTATGCTAAAAAAACCGGGTAAGGATCCCACAAATCCCGGCAATTACAGACCCATAAGCTTGTTACCAAACATTAGCAAAGTTTATGAGACTATAATCAATGACAAGATAATAGATTTTGTTAACAAAAAAAAAATACTACCTGAAAACCAATTCGGTTTCAGGTACAAGCACAGTACAAATCATGCTATTAATAAACTCGCATCTGATATTTGCTGGTATATTAATAAAAAAGAATGCGTTGGCGCTTGCCTTATAGACCTCGAAAAAGCTTTTAATAGCGTATGGATAGAAGGTTTAATATATAAATTAATAAAACGAATGTTCCCAAACAATCTAATTAGATTAATATTAGATATGATTACTGGAAATAGTTTCGTAATAGCAAACAAATCGAATACAGAGAATTTACTCCAAATTAAGAGTGGTTTACAACAAGGCACTGTAAATTCACCAATATCATTTTCTTTGTACACAACAGATCTGCTAAATATGCTCAATGATATCAAGGGTGATAATTACTCCATCGCCTTTGCTGACGATCTGATTATATACTCTTCAGCTAATAATATAAAAGAGGTTCAAACTAATGTTCAAAAACAATTTAACCGTACCGTAGACTATTGTAAAGTATGGTTACTGAAAATGAACATAGACAAATGTGAAGCGATATTATTCCGTAACACAGTGGACAAAGTTAATAGTAATATTAAAAAACACTGGAAAGAATTTGAAATTAAAGCTCCAAATAATAGGAAAATCAATAAAAAAAAAATTGTTAAATATTTAGGTGTACACCTCCACCAAAATCTGAATTTTATTTTCCACGTAAATAAAGCAGTGGAAAAAGGCACAAAAGCTTTTATGGCGTGTCAGAAATTGTTTTATAACAAAAATATAAGTAGTAGAGTAAAAAGTTTAGCTTATCAGGGCCTTATTAGGCCAATTATTTCATATGCTGGACCAATTTGGTTCAATATTAGTGCAAGCCAAATGGAAAAAATCAGGAAATTTGAAAGGAAATGCATAAGAGCCTGCGTAAATCTACATAGAAAACCAGAAACGGACTACAAGCATTTTTATTCCAATAAATGCTTGTACCGAAAAGCAAATATTATAAGATTCGATAACTTTTTAATAAAAATTATTCGCAATCATTTCGAAAGATCTCTTAACACGTTAGAAAATGGTCTAATATCTAATATATATTACCATAACGAGGAGTACATTAAAAATACTTTAAAAACGGGTTTCATTGCGCCCGAACACTTTATTTATCTTGACTCTAAAGGGTATATTCAAAATCACGAGCATGTCCCTCTATTATATCACTATAATAGACGGGCTACATGCAAGTGTATAGAATATAACCCTCAGAATATTGAGACTAATCTATTAAAATATGACATGTTTATTCCTGAAAAGGATAAACAATTATCAACAAACTATTGGTGGTTGCATAGTTCATAAAAGTAAGAATAAAATAGTAACAATACATCAATAGAATAGGTTTAGGTTAAGTTAGTTAGGGTTAGATTAAGTATAGTTCTAAATTAAATTTAAGCTAGTATAAGTTTTATTTTAATAAAAAAAAAAAGTTTAGAAAAATTTTGGTTTTTATGGAAATTTTCCAAAATAATAAAAAAAAAATCATAATAAAATTTTTACTATAAAAATAACAAATAAGAATACTAATAATATGTAAATAATAATGTATAGAAAAAACTAAACAAATTAAATAACTGTTAAGTGTTAAGGCTTTAGTTCTAAGTAAATTAAGAAATAATATTAGTTTTATAAAACTTTTTTCTCTAATTGTAAAAAAAATGAAACAAGAAAATAAAATAAAAGTTAAAAAAAAAAAAAAAAAATATCGTTTGAAAAAGTTGTAATTATTGTTTTTACTTGTAAACGACTTTTTAAACGACAAAATAAACATATTTTGTTATTGATTTCAATATTTAATTGATTCTAAATTGATTCACAAAGTGTCAAAATTTTAATTTTTTATATAAAATTTTACATTTACATATAAAAATTACTAAAAATCTCAACATTTACATTTAGAATCAATTAAATATTGAAATAAATGATAAAATATGTTTATTGAATGCTACTCAAACAGTAACTTTTTTTTAACTTTAAATACCTATGTTATATAAAAAAAAATTAAAAACCAATTATAGTAAAAAGAATTTTAAGTACAATAGTTTTCATAAATTTTATGTATAACCCTTTTGAATTATCATTTTAAAGAAAATTTTGATAACTATTTTAGAAAATTGCACTATGGCAGCACCTGTAAAAAATGCCTTAGTATTAGAAAATGATTGGGGTCATTTAAGTAAAATTATTTTGTTTATATGGGAATTACAAAAATTGACAATTAAAAATAAATAAAAAAATAAGGTTTTACAAAAAAAAAAATGTTAACATTTACATTTAGAATCAACTAAATATTTAAATAAATTATAAAATATGTTTATTTTATCGTTTAAAAAAATTTTAATTATTGTTTTTACATTTTTAACACAAAAGTGTCAAAATTTAAATTTTTTATATAAAATTGTATGCAGGTGCTCCCAGGTACTATGTTTTTTAGCTGTTTGTCCACCACAAATATATTAAAATCGCGCATTACTTTGTTTGGCGATTGAGGCTTTATGATCAAGAATTTCTTCTCTTCACTTTGGGGTTCTCCCCTAGCGACGGAAAAGGTGTACCCATTTTTTGCGCTCTCGGCAGGAGCCATTACTATCCGTACTGACGCACGCTTGCTCTGATTTTATTTACTCGCTTGCCGCAAATTCTAGTTGAGCCGATATTGGAATGCTCTTACTTATCGTTAAATCAGAAAAGAATAGAATTTATTTATTTGTATATAATATAAGAAAGAAAAAGTTTGTATTTGTGTTGTTTATTTATTTATTTTATTTTTTTATATGTATATATATTTTTTTTTAATTAATTATTTTTTATGTCTTTTATTATAATTTATTTTTAATTGTATATAATTTATATTTGAAAGATGTGAGCCACCTTTACTAATTTTTAAAATGTTTTTGAATTTTTGAGAATATGTTTGGTTCTTTTATGGCACTAATTTAACAGAATTAAGTACTTTGTCTTTTTTTGTGCAGTGCGGCCAAAAAATTTGACACTTTTTCGTACACTAATAATTGGCACCACACTTTGTTTTTTTTTTTTAATATACTATTTTAGTTTCTAAATGAGTTTAATTTCAAGAAATATAAATGTTTTTCCACTATTTGTAATCACTTTCAGAATATATAAAATGTACCTCTAGGATTGGTGAAAGCTAATCGCAAGTTTTGTTCAAATAAGAATTTCTGATAAACGTATTTTTAAATTTATCAAAAAAACAATCCACCATACTTACCTAATACTTACATATACCTAATAATTACATATAACTAATACCTACATATTATATTTACATTCATTCTTTACACAAAACAGAACTTACACAGAACAGAAACAAACAAAAAGAAACATAGCAAAACAAAAAATATGCAGTTAAAAACTTAACATTATATGTATAAAAATATTGACAAAATCCACTACAATAGCTTCTATCTACAGCAATTTCCCTTTAAATATCTTATCTTATCTATATTTTATCTATATTTACTTTTCTTTGGTTACATGTATGTACTCTGTAGTAGTACATAATAATAAAAAATCGCAGTATTTTTTTTGGGAAAAACTAAGTTTTCATTTGGAGTTTATTCTAGAAACGCAGGTTTTTTTGTGAAAAACTAGGTTTCGCTAAAATGACTATACAAATAAAATTCAGCTTTTCGTAATGTTGACAATGACAATCTTAAAATTTTTTTTGCATTTTGCATTTTATAAAAATTACTAAAAATGTTGGCAGTGATGAAACGATCAGAAGATAGAATCAATTAAATATTAAAATAAATAATAAAATATATTTATTTTATCGTTTAAAAAAGTTTTAATTATTGTTTTTATTTGTAACACGAAAGTATCAAAATTTTAATTTTTTATACAAAATTTTACATTTACATATAAAAATTACTAAAAATGTTAACATTTACATTTAGAATCAATATTGAAATAAATAATAAAATATGTTTTCACAAAAGTGTCAAAATTTTAATTTTTTATATAAAATTTTACATTTACATATAAAAATTACTAAAAATTTTAACATTTACATGTAGAATCAATTAAATATTGAAATAAATGATAAAATATGTTTATTGAATGCTACTCATACAGTAACTTTTTTTTAACTTTAATACCTATGTTATATAAAAAAAATTAAAAACCAATTATAAAAGTGTCGAAATTTAAATTTTTTATATAAAATTTTATATAAAAACTTAATTGGCACAGTCGGGGAAAATTTTTTTAAATAATAAGGTGAATGAAATTAATTTAAAAGAAAAAAATACCGATAATTATTTAAATCAATACAACCAAATTTGTGAAATTATTTAATTTAATTTATTTAATAGTTAATACTGTGAAATTAAAACAAAAACTAATATTAATACAGTTCAAATTAATACTGTGAAATTAAGATCAATTTAAAACTATAAAATAAAATTAAAGATTAGATACTAGGAAATAATTAATTAAATTATTTATAAAATTGCAAATTTTTTTATCAAAAGATCCGTCATTTTAACAAAACAAAATGAATAATCAAGTTTTTAATGCACTAACTTACGTTGCCAAACAAATCTCTTATGTCACTCCCTTCAATGGTAGCAAAAGTAACTTGCTGTCATTTGTCAACCGAATAGACACAATAATTCCGTTAATAAATGTTTTAGATAATGTAGCTCAACATATCTCTATAGGGTACATTTTAGATTAAATCGAAGGAAATGCCAAAGAATGCGTTATAAGAGGCGGTATAATTAATAGTTGGGACAGTATAAAAGCAAGTCTTGTCCGGGATTATGGAGAAGGGACGCCTGTTTCCGAATTATTGGACGAATTGAGAACTACACGCTGCACTTCTACCATAGAAATTTTCTATAAAAAAATAAGTTCACTTTTATTTAGAATAAATAATACACGTTTATTATCAGGTCAAACAAATAATAAAATACAAGGAAATAGTAGAATAGCTCTTAAACATTTTAGAGAAAATTTACCACCATTAGCTCGAAATCTTATTGGATGTAGAAACCCAACTTCTTTGGACGAAGCCTATGAAATATTAAGAGAATTCGGATATCTCTCTTCGTCTAACATAAAAAGTAATGCAAATGCGCGAAATTATTAAAACCAAAACAGAAATAATTATGATAATTGTAACCCAAATTCCTATAGAAATAAGAACTCTTCTAATTTTTATAGGAATAATAACTCTACTAATACTCATAAAAATAATAACTCTTCTAATTTTTATAGAAATAATAATTATGAATCGAATAATAATAATTCTAGTAATAATGATAACGGAAATTATCAAGAAATGCAACGTATAAGAAGTATTCAATCCCGTAGATCTAGTAATAGCTACAATAGACAAAGTACAAATAGAAACGAAGTTGAACCAATGGACACGTTAGTAAATGCAACAAACGATGTCCTAGAAATTTTCAAACAAGAGCTCAAACCTCCTAACTTATAACTAAAACTCATTATTGATACCGGTGCCGAGCACAGCATTTTAAATCCGAATTTATGTAATCCAAAGTGGAAGCTAAACCAACAGTCACATACGCTAAAGGTTCTCGGCCGTATCATAAAATGTGATATTCAATACAGAATTCCACTATTTAAAGAATTTAATTTAACAAATAATTTCGTAAAATTTGTGGAGTACGATTTCCACAATCAATTCGATGGATTGCTAGGAAATAATATTCTAATGAAATTAAATTGTATAATCGATTACAAGGGTAGCCATTTAATAACAGATAACGCTACTATCCCTATGTTTTTAGACCTTAATGAAGAAATTTACGTAAATAATTGTTATACTAGTGAATTCGAAGAAACATTTATTGAAAAAATAGATCATAATAACAATAAAATTCCATACGAAAATTTCGCTAGTCATTTAAACAAAAAAGATTTTCACAAGTTAAAAAAACTGCTGTTGAATTCCAAAATTTATTTTTCAAGGAAGGGTCTATCATTTACAAGTAAAATAAAGCATAAAATAATTACAAAAACTGATACACCCATTTACAATAAACTATATCGGTATATCGAAATTCACCGCCAGGAAGTGGATAGTCAGATTAAGGAAATGCTGAGGCAGAACATCATAAAGCCCAGCAATAGTCCCTACAATTCTCTTATCTGGGTTGTTCCCAAAAAGGCGGACAACTCAGGAAAACAGAAATGGAGAATAGTAGTCGACTATCGGAAATTAAACGAACAAACCGTTGAAGACAAATTCCCTATTCCAAATATTGAAGAAATATTTGATAAACTAGGGAAATGTAACTATTTGAAGAAATATTTGATAAACTAGGGAAATGTAACCATTTTACTACTATCGATTTAGCGAATGGGTTCCACCAAATAGAAGTGGACCAAAAGGATCGTGTCCTCTACTTAGATGACATTTTAATTTTTTCAACGAGTATGGAAGAACATTTAGACTCAATTAAGAAAATTTTACAACGCTTAAAGGACGCAAATTTAAAAATACAGATAGATAAGTGCCAATTCGCAGCACAATCTACAAACTATTTAGGGCACACAATTACTAACAACAGTATAAAACCAGACAATAAAAAAATTGAAGCTATTCCTAAAATGAAACTTCCAAGTACCACCAAGGAAATTAAACAATTTCTTGGAATCACCGGTTATTACCGTAAATTTATAAGGGATTACGCAAAAGTTGCGTATCCCATGGTTAAATTTTAAAAAAAAGGTGCAAAAGTTAATAAATTAGATCAAGAGTTCATTAATTCCTTTGAAAAGATGAAACTTTTGTTAACCAGTGACCCCGTACTTAAAAGTCCTAATTTTAATAAGGAATTCGTTTTGGCCACAGACGCTTCCAATTGCGGAATCGGAGCGGTATTAACTAGGCGTACTTCAAATAATCATGAAATTAAATATTCAACTATAGCGTATATTGTATAGAAACATAAAAAACAAAATAAAATAAAAAATACATAGCTATAGATATCGAACACTATGTAGCTCTATAAATACATTTGTATATCATTCATATTCAAATTTCAAACTATATGTATAGCAATAGCATATATTGTATAGGAACATAAAATTCGGAAACAACAAAAGAAAAAAGGAGGAAAACAATGGCTCTTATATTTTGCCAAAAAAATTTTTTTAATACACACACACACATAGATACGGATGCCGCCATTTAAAAAAAAAGTTGTTTAAAAATATTGACAAAATCCACTACAACAGCTTCTATCTACCGCAATTTTCCTTTAAATATCTTATCTTATCTATATTTTATCTATATTTACTTTTCTTTGATTACATGTATGTACTATGTAGGTAGTACATAGTAATAAAAAAACGCAGTTTTTTTTTGGGGAAAAACTAAGTTTTTATTAGAAGTTTATTAAAGAAACGCAGTTTTTTTTTGTGAAAAACTAGGTTTCGCTAAACTTACTGTACAATTAAAATCAGCTTTTCGTAATGTTGAGACAATCTTAGGATTTTTTTTGCGTTTTGCAATTTATAAAAATTACTAAAAATGTTGGCAGTAATGAAACAATCAGAAGATAGAATCAATTAAATATTGAAATAAATAATAAAGTATGTTTATTTTATCGTTTGAAAAAGTTGTAATTATTGTTTTTACTTGTAAACGACTTTTTAAACGACAAAATAAACATATTTTGTTATTGATTTCAATATTTAATTGATTCTAAATTGATTCACAAAGTGTCAAAATTTTAATTTTTTATATAAAATTTTACATTTACATATAAAAATTACTAAAAATCTCAACATTTACATTTAGAATCAATTAAATATTGAAATAAATGATAAAATATGTTTAATGAATGCTACTCAAACAGTAACTTTTTTTTAACTTTAAATACCTATGTTATATAAAAAAAAATTAAAAACCAATTATAGTAAAAAGAATTTTAAGTACAATAGTTTTCATAAATTTTATGTATAACCCTTTTGAATTATCATTTTAAAGAAAATTTTGATAACTATTTTAGAAAATTGCACTAAGGCAGCACCTGTAAAAAATGCCTTAGTATTAGAAAATGTTTGGGGTCATTTAAGTAAAATTATTTTGTTTATATGGGAATTACAAAAATTGACAATTAAAAATAAATAAAAAAATAAGGTTTTACAAAAAAAAAAATGTTAACATTTACATTTAGAATCAACTAAATATTTAAATAAATTATAAAATATGTTTATTTTATCGTTTAAAAAAATTTTAATTATTGTTTTTACATTTTTAACACAAAAGTGTCAAAATTTAAATTTTTTATATAAAATTGTATGCAGGTGCTCCCAGGTACTATGTTTTTTAGCTGTTTGTCCACCACAAATATATTAAAATCGTGCATTACTTTGTTTGGCGATTGAGGCTTTATGATCAAGGATTTCTTCTCTTCACTTTGGGGTTCTCCCCTAGCGACGGAAAAGGTGTACCCATTTTTTGCGCTCTGGACAGGAGCCATTACTATCCGTACTGACGCACGCTCGATCTGATTTTATTTACTAGCTTGCCGCAAATTCTAGTTGAGTCGGTATTGGAATGCTCTTACTTATCGTTAAATCAGAAAAGAATAGAATTTATTTATTTGTATATAATATAAGAAAGAAAAAGTTTGTATTTGTGTTGTTTATTTATTTATTTTATTTTTTTATATGTATGTATATTTTTTTTTAATTAATTATTTTTTATGTCTTTTATTATAATTTATTTTTAATTGTATATAATTTATATTTGAAAGGTGTGAGCCACCTTTACTGAGCTATATAAAATTACTACTATATAAAAAGGACTAAAAATCACCCTTTATCTTATTTCCGACATGGGAAACCTACTTGGTCACTTTAATTATTTGACAATAAGAAAAAGGTCAATTCTTTTGAGCCCACTTTATAATCTGAGCACACTTTATATTTTGAGAAAGTTTGAATGTTTTAGTTAGTTTTTAGAATAAATTGGGCACTGAAACGCTTTTTTTTATTAATTTTTAAAATGTTTTTGAATTTTTGAGAATATGTTTGGTTCTTTTATGGCACTAATTTAACAGAATTAAGCACTTTGTCTTTTTTTGTGCAGTGCGGCCAAAAAATTTGACACTTTTTCGTACACTAATAATTGGCACCACACTTTGTTTTTTTTTTTTAATATACTATTCTAGTTTCTAAATGAGTTTAATTTCAAGAAATATAAATGTTTTTCTACTATTTGTAATCACTTTCAGAATATATAGAATGTACCTCTAGGATTGGTGAAAGCTAATCGCAAGTTTTGTTCAAATAAGAATTTCTGATAAACGTATTTTTAAATTTATCAAAAAAACAGACCACCATACTTACCTAATACTTACATATACCTAATAATTACATATAACTAATACCTACATATTATATTTACATTCATTCTTTACACAAAACAGAACTTACACAGAACAGAAACAAACAAAAAGAAACATAACAAAACAAAAAATATGCAGTTAAAAACTTAACATTATATGTATAAAAATATTGACAAAATCCACTACAATAGCTTCTATCTACAGCAATTTCCCTTTAAATATCTTATCTTATCTATATTTTATCTATATTTACTTTTCTTTGGTTACATGTATGTACTCTGTAGGTAGTACATAGTAATAAAAAATCGCAGTATTTTTTTTGGGAAAAACTAAGTTTTCATTTGGAGTTTATTCTAGAAACGCAGGTTTTTTTGTGAAAAACTAGGTTTCGCTAAAATGACTATACAAATAAAATTCAGCTTTTCGTAATGTTGACAATGACAATCTTAAAATTTTTTTTGCATTTTGCATTTTATAAAAATTACTAAAAATGTTGGCAGTGATGAAACGATCAGAAGATGGAATCAATTAAATATTAAAATAAATAATAAAATATGTTTATTTTATCGTTTAAAAAAGTTTTAATTATTGTTTTTGTTTGTAACACGAAAGTATCAAAATTTTAATTTTTTATACAAAATTTTACATTTACATATAAAAATTACTAAAAATGTCAACATTTACATTTAGAATCAATATTGAAATAAATAATAAAATATGTTTATTTTATCGTTTGAAAAAGTTTTAATTATTGTTTTTATTTGTAAACGACTTTTTAAACGACAAAATAAACATATTTTATTATTTATTTCAATATTTAATTGATTCTAAATTGATTCACAAAAGTGTCAAAATTTTAATTTTTTATATAAAATTTTACATTTACATATAAAAATTACTAAAAATTTTAACATTTACATGTAGAATCAATTAAATATTGAAATAAATGATAAAATATGTTTATTGAATGCTACTCATACAGTAACTTTTTTTTAACTTTAATACCTATGTTATATAAAAAAAATTAAAACCCAATTATAAAAGTGTCGAAACTTAAATTTTTTATATAAAATTTTATATAAAAACTTAATTGGCACAGTCGGCGAAAATTTTTTTAAATAATAAGGTGAATGAAATTAATTTAAAAGAAAAAAATACCGATAATTATTTAAATCAATACAACCAAATTTGTGAAATTATTTAATTTAATTTATTTAATAGTTAATACTGTGAAATTAAAACAAAAACTAATATTAATACAGTTCAAATTAATACTGTGAAATTAAGATCAATTTAAAACTATAAAATAAAATTAAAGATTAGATACTAGGAAAAAATTTTCAGCTTTAAAATTTAAAACTTTAAAATAAACTGCTTATCTAAATTCATTTAAATTACAAATTTCATTTTTATTAAATTATTTATAAAATTGCAAATTTTTTTATCAAAAGATCCGTCATTTTAACAAAACAAAATGAATAATCAAGTTTTTAATGCACTAACTTACGTTGCCAAACAAATCTCTTATGTCACTCCCTTCAATGGTAGCAAAAGTAACTTGCTGTCATTTGTCAACCGAATAGACACAATAATTCCGTTAATAAATGTTTTAGATAATGTAGCTCAACATATCTCTATAGGGTACATTTTAGATAAAATTGAAGGAAATGGCAAAGAATGCGTTATAAGAGACGGTATAATTAATAGTTGGGACAGTATAAAAGCAAGTCTTATCCGGGATTATGGAGAAGGGACGCCTGTTTCCGAATTATTGGACGAATTGAGAACTACACGCTGCACTTCTACCATAGAAATTTTCTATAAAAAAATAAGTTCACTTTTATTTAGAATAAATAATACACGTTTATTATCAGGTCAAACAAATAATAAAATACAAGGAAATAGTAGAATAGCTCTCAAACATTTTAGAGAAAATTTACCACCATTAGCTCGAAATCTTATTGGATGTAGAAACCCAACTTCTTTGGACGAAGCCTATGAAATATTAAGAGAATTCGGATATCTCTTTGTCTAACATAAAAAGTAATGCAAATGCGCGAAATTATTAAAACCAAAACAGAAATAATTATGATAATTGTAACCCAAATTCCTATAGAAATAAGAACTCTTCTAATTTTTATAGGAATAATAACTCTACTAATACTCATAAAAATAATAACTCTTCTAATTTTTATAGAAATAATAATTATGAATCGAATAATAATAATTCTAGTAATAATGATAACGGAAATTACCAAGAAATGCAACGTATAAGAAGTATTCAATCCCGTAGATCTAGTAATAGCTACAATAGACAAAGTACAAATAGAAACGAAGTTGAACCAATGGACACGTTAGTAAATGCAACAAACGATGTTCCTAGAAATTTTCAAACAAGAGCTCAAACCTCCTAACTTATATAACCATTAATACCCCAGTTAAAAAACTAAAACTCATTATTGATACCGGTGCCGAGCACAGCATTTTAAATCCGAATTTATGTAATCCAAAGTGGAAGCTAAACCAACAGTCACATACGCTAAAGGTTCTCGGCCGTATCATAAAATGTGATATTCAATACAGAATTCCACTATTTAAAGAATTTAATTTAACAAATAATTTCGTAAAATTTGTGGAGTACGATTTCCACAATCAATTCGATGGATTGCTAGGAAATAATATTCTAAAGAAATTAAATTGTATAATCGATTACAAGGGTAGCCATTTAATAACAGATAACGCTACTATCCCTATGTTTTTAGACCTTAATGAAGAAATTTACGTAAATAATTGTTATACTAGTGAATTCGAAGAAACATTTATTGAAAAAATAGATCATAATAACAATAAAATTCCATACGAAAATTTCGCTAGTCATTTAAACAAAAAAGATTTTCACAAGTTAAAAAAACTGCTGTTGAATTCCAAAATTTATTTTTCAAGGAAGGGTCTATCATTTACAAGTAAAATAAAGCATAAAATAATTACAAAAACTGATACACCCATTTACAATAAACTATATCGGTATCTCGAAATTCACCACCAGGAAGTCGATAGTCAGATTAAGGAAATGCTGAGGCAGAACATCATAAAGCCCAGCAATAGTCCCTACAATTCTCTTATCTGGGTTGTTCCCAAAAAGGCGGACAACTCAGGAAAACAGAAATGGAGAATAGTAGTCGACTATCGGAAATTAAACGAACAAACCGTTGAAGACAAATTCCCTATTCCAAATATTGAAGAAATATTTGATAAACTAGGGAAATGTAACTATTTGAAGAAATATTTGATAAACTAGGGAAATGTAACCATTTTACTAATATCGATTTAGCGAAAGGGTTCCACCAAATAGAAGTGGACCAAAAGGATCGTGTCCTCTACTTAGATGACATTTTAATTTTTTCAACGAGTATGGAAGAACATTTAGACTCAATTAAGAAAATTTTACAACGCTTAAAGGACGCAAATTTAAAAATACAGATAGATAAGTGCCAATTCGCAGCACAATCTACAAACTTTTTAGGGCACACAATTACTAACAACAGCATAAAACCAGACAATAAAAAAATTGAAGCTATTCTTAAAATGAAACTTCCAAGTACCACCAAGGAAATTAAACAATTTCTTGGAATCACCGGTTATTACCGTAAATTTATAAGGGATTACGCAAGAGTTGCGTATCCCATGGTTAAATTTAAAAAAAAAGGTGCAAAAGTTAATAAATTAGATCAAGAGTTCATTAATTCCTTTGAAAAGATGAAACTTTTGTTAACCAGTGACCCCGTACTTAAAAGTGCTAATTTTAATAAGGAATTCGTTTTGACCACAGACGCTTCCAATTGCGCAATCGGAGCGGTATTAACTACGCGTACTTTAAATAATCATGAAATTAAATATTCAACTATCGGAAAAGAACTTTTATCAATAGTATGGACAATAAATATATTATCTGTATGGAAGAAAATTCGTAGTAAATTCCGATCATAAGCCACTTGTTTGGCTTAGTAATATAAAAGAACCCAATATGAAATTGCAACGGTGAAAATTACAGCTGAACGAGTATGATTTTAATATAACATATCTCAAAGGTAAAGAAAACCACGTTGCAGACGGACTAAACAGATTTATCAACAACCGAAAACCAGACTGACGTATTACACCATAGCATAAATTTTACTATAAATGAACCAAATACAACTGAAACAATTGAAATTTTAGAAAATGAAAATAATAAAATCTCTTTTACAGCCGCAACCGTTCACAGTGCGGAAGAAGATGAAACAAACTGCATCTATATTACCGATAGAGCTATTAATTTGTATAAAAATAAGATATATCTTACAAAAAGAGAAAATTCGAACTATTATCAAAAAGAAAAAAATTCAGAATATTTTTACTATTGACACAAACACCGATTTATTTGAAATTTTCGTGAAGTTTCAAGACCTTTACGTTTCTAACTTTTCTAGCAACAAAAAACTAAAATTACTGAAATCAAATATAAAACTTATCGATATATCAGAACAAGTTCTAACCATTATAAAGGATGAGCATTTAAAAAATAACCATCGAGGCATAAATGAAGTGTTTCAAGAACTAAAAGAAAAGTACTATCATCCTGATCTACTCAAACTAATTACAATCTTTATTCAATTGCGAAACCTGTACCCTGGCATCCATAAAAATACCATTAAAAATTTCAGAAAGTCCTAACTCTTTTAATAAAATAGTCCACATCGACATCTGGTTTCCTATCAGAAACGTGATGTACCTTACAACTATAGACAAATTCAGTAAATACGCGACCCTGCATAAATTAAACGATAGGACTTGGATTTCAATATTGAAGTCAATTAAAGAAAGAATAATGTACTTAGGAAAAATTAACAAACTTATATATGACAATGAACGCTGTATGCTCCATAACTCAGTAGAACTATTCTTAAAAGAAAACAACATAGAACGCCATGTAACTACAGCGGGTAGCAAAACAGGGAATAGCGACATAGAAAGATTACACAGCACGTTAAATGAAAACCTTCGTATAATGGAGGTAGACAAAATGGACAAAGACGACCTCGACGATAGAGTCAGAAAAGCCATAATATTTTATAATAACACAATTCACACCATAACGGAACTACGACCAATAGATTTCATTCAAAAAAATATTAGTTGCGAAGAAATTAGGATATTAACAGAAAAATTTCGAGAAGGTAAAGTAACCAGAATCAATAAACTAAATAAGAATAAAAATAAAGCTACATGCTTCAAGAAAACGTTGTACAGAATCGTAGCGTAGGCAAAATTAAACCTAAATATAAAAGGATACATGAGCATAGAATAGAAAATGATAAAATTATCGATATTAGTAATAAACGTAATACTAGATATAATCCCAAACACCCAACACCCAACGAAAAAGAAAATTTAAATTTCAAAATTATTAATTCTTTTATTTTAGATGAGTCTTGCAATCACAATCGCATATTCACAAAAACTAAACACGAAATAAACGAGGACTAATTAACGCTCTAGGCAGTGTGGTTAAATTTATATCGAGTTATATGAACAGCGAAGATGCTGCCGATATTCAGAATCACTTAAACAACTTAGAGAATAACGTCGAACTGGTCGCTAACGAAATCAATAAGCAAGTCATAATTAATAATGATTTAATAAAAAACCTTCACGATGTAACCGATTTCATAAATGTCCAACAAAAAAATTACAACCAAATACTTAAATGTATTACTTATAACTCTACAGTTTAAAACGGAAAGATTTTACTTTACACTTCGAGCTTTTGCTGACAATAATTTCCTTGATAAACAATTGGAAAAATTATCCGATATAGTAATGATGAGCAAATTAAACATTATGGCGCATAACATTCTTACGGATGAAGAAATAAATAATTACAACATCACCGCAGAAATTTTACCCTACATTACAAACGGAATTCTATTTATGGAGAAAACATTAATTTTTGCTATTGGTCTTCCAAACTTTTGTAAAGAAAAATACTACAACGCTGCCGTTATTCCATTCCCAAACTCTCAAGGCGAACAACTAGATTCTGACATCCAAAAGGTCCTAATACAAGACAACCGAATTTTAGAAGATATTGCGGGTATTGTCTTAAAGAAAAACCTTAAGTTACATTCAAATAAATGCATTAGGAACATTTTTGAAATTAATAATATTTGCAAAGTAAAAGTTTTTAAAGAAAAATTAATCGAATTAATCTTGGACGATCTTTTGATAACGAAAAATTTAAATGTTACTCATATAAATCAAAATTGTAACAAACGCGAAATCGCAATAGAAAATAATAACATTATCAAATTTAATAATTGTAAAATTAAAATTAATGAATTTAACTTTAATAATCATGTACAAAACTATTCAAATAATGCTCTTATAATTCAAACCTTACATGTAAATTATACAAAAGTGTTAAACAATTTAACCTTAGAATTTATATATAAAAATAATATTATAAACAGAGAAAATATTGAATTATTCCAATACAAACACAATATTATAAGTACATTTTTTTTTGTGACAATTTTTATTGTATAATCTATAATTGTATTTTTAGCATTTGTAATATGTAAATTTAAGGGAATCACATTTTGCAATCGGGTCATAAAAAATCCCGAAAACAATTTAAAAAATAATAATAAAGAAACACAAGTCATTAACATTTCTGTAAGCAGTCCATTTGAAGATTTGTTGAAAATTTTATAAACTTTTAATCGAGCAGAAAATAAAAGCGATTCAAAGAATAAAGAACCTTATTTTTACTCACACTTAACTATATAAAATTGTACATTTACATATAAAAATTACTAAAAATGTTAACATTTACATTTATGGGGTCTAGTGGATAAGAGCGTATAAAATACGCTGCAAACACCGAGGTAATATGGGATCGAATCCCACACACGTCGTAAGAGTTATTCCCCATTACGACATTACAGCCACGCCTGAACAGGAAAGGTTGTGTAATTTCCTGTCCACATTTATGTGGCAGAGAAATGCAATAAAAAAAAAAATTTACATTTAGAATCAATTAAATATTGAAATAAATAATAAAATATGTTTATTTTATCGTTTAAAAAATTCTCTTTTTAAATTCGGCAAGTAAATCCATACGGCAAGCATCAATTTATACATTTCTTTACTTGCATGAAATTAAAAAAAAATAACTCTTTCATATTAAAATTCATTTTTAATTTACTTCAATTTTTAAAATAAAAAAATACAAACCATTTTTCATATTATATTACATACAATGGGAGCGACGAATTTTTATTAGAATAATTACGAATATTCATTCCAATACGCTTGGCCTTGTTGGGTGCCTCCATGATTATATTCCCGTCGCGGTTATATTTGCAGATGCTCCCAGGTACTATGCTTTTTAGCTGTTTGTTCACCACAAATATATTAAAATAGCTACTCACAAATATATAAAAAAAATATTTTTCGCTCTCGGCGGGAGCCATCACTATCCGTTTTGACGCACGCTCGCTCTGATTTTACTCACTCGCTTGCCGCAAATTCTAGTTGAGCCGGTATTGGAATGCTCTTACTTATCGCTCAGTCAGAAAAGAGTAGAATTTATTTATTTGTATATAATATAAGGAAGAAAAAGTTTGTATTTGTGTTGTTTATTTTTTTTTTTTTTTGTACACAAAATCTTAACATTTACATTTAGAATCTTAACATTTACATTTAGAATCAATTAAAAATTGAAATAAATGATAAAATATGTTTATTGAATGCTACTCAAACAGTAACTTTTTTTTAATTTTAATACCTATGTTATATAAAAAAAATTAAAAACCAATTATAGTAGGAAGTATTTTAAGTACAATAATTTTCATAAATTTCATGTACAACCCTTTTGAATTATCATTTTAAAGAAAATTTTGATAACTATTTTAGAAAATCGCACTATGGCAGCACCTGTCAAAAATATCTTTGTATTAAAAATGATTGCGGCCATTTAAGTAAAATTATTTTGTTTATATGGAGAATTACAAAAATTTACAATTAAAAATAAATAAAACAAGTAAATGTAAGTCAATGCAACCGACTTATTTATATCCTACACCTAAAAAATTCAAATTAAATTAAAAATCCATAAGTTATTTTAGTTAGGTATTTAATATAAGCTAAAAAAATTAAATGCTTTTACAACCTTTGTACAAAATTTCAGGTTTCTATCTTTATTAAATTCGATGATATGCCTGTAAGGTCTTGGGAAGTGTGTGAAGGCACCCGGACCAACACCCCAATTTATCTCAAATTTTAGAGACATCGTCAGAACAGGGTAGAAACTCTTATATCAAATTTCAAGTTTTTATATTTATTAATTTCAAAGATATGCTTGTTCGGTCTTGGGAGTTGTGTGGGAGATACCCGAACAACCATTCCAATTCATCTGAAATTTTAGGCAAATCAGGGATTCAGGAAACAACACCCTGGTATCAAATTTGCAGTTTCTATCTTTATTAATTTCGAAGACGTGCTTGTTCGGTTTTGGAAGTTGTATGGGAGGTACCCGAGCGATCACTCCATTTCATCTCAAATTTTAGGCAAATCAGGAATTTAGAAAACAGCACCCTTGTATCAAATTTGAAATTCATATCTTTATTAATTTCGAAGATATGCTTGTTCGGTTTTGGGAGTTGTATGGGAGGTACACGAACAGCTCCTCCAATTCATCTCAAATTTTGGACAAATAAGAGATTCAGGAAACAACACCCCAGTACTAAATTTGAAGTTTCTATTTTTATTAATTTCGAAGATATGCTTGTTTGGTTTTGAAAGTTGTATGGGAGCTACCCGAACAGCCACTCCAATTCATCTAAAATTTTAGAGATTTCAGGGATTCAGGAAAACACAGTCTTGTACAAAATTTTAAATTTCTATCTTTATTAATTTCGAAGATATACGTATTTTATAAACTTGGTTTTGAGAGTTGTATGGGAGGTACCCGAATGCATGGTCCGATTTCGCCCATTTACAATCCCCGTCTTACCTTAGTCATTGTTAACCTACAGTATAAATTTCATCAAGATAGCATAATTATTTTTTGAGTTATCGTACGTACGGACGGACGGACATCGCTAAATCGACTCAGGAGGTGATCCTGATTCAGATTATATACACAGGTCTATACCTAACTCCCTTCCTTTTGGTGGTTACAAACACCATACCAAAGTTAATATACCCTATACTTAATGTATAGGGTATAAAAATAAAGTTTTACAAAAAAAAAAAATGTTAACATTTACATTTAGAATCAACTAAATATTGAAATAAATTATAAAATAAAAATTTTTTTTTTAAATTCGGCAAGTAAATCCATACGGCAACCATCAATTTATACATTTCTTTGCTTGCGTGAAATCCAATTAATTATTAAAATTAATTTTTTAAAATTTTAATTATTGTTTTTATTTTTAACACAAAAGAGTCAAAATTTTAATTAATATAATAATTTTAATTAATATACATATAAAAATGTTAACATTTACATTTAGAATCAATTAAATATTGAAATAAATTATAAAATCTGTTTATTTTATCATTTAAAAAAGTTTAAATTAAATTATTCATCATTTAAAAAAGTTTAAATTAAATTTTATTCTTAAAAAAATTTCAAAAATACATTTTTTACTGGTTTACATTTAATTCAATTTTTAAAATAAAAAAATACAAACCATTTTTCATATTATATTACATACAACGAAAGCGACGAATTTTTATTAGAATAATTACGAATACTCATTCCAATAATAGCAAATTTTTATATATCTACAATACACACATTTTTTAGCTTTTATTTTACAAACATACATATGTATACGCTCTAGCTAGAGTCTAGCTAAACAATGTCGTAAAATTTATTTATGTTCTATGTACATACATACATAATATGTATATGATTTATATTATATGTATGAATGATTATTGATTAGCTCTACAAGTATATAATTCATATTCAAACTAAACTATATGTATAGCAATAGCATAAGCAATAAGCATGTATTGAAAGCATGTATAAGCATGTATTGCATTGTATAGAAACGTAAACAAAATAAAACTGAAAATACGTAGCTAGGGATACCTAACACTACATAGCTTTATTAATACAATATTATATAGATATTATCATTCATATATTTGAATATGATTTTTATTTAAACTATATGTATAGCAATAGCAAATTGTATAGAAACATAAAATTCGGAAAAAAAGAAAAAAGGAGGAAAACAAAGGCTCATATATTTTGCCAAAAATAATAATAATATCCACTACAATTAGTGCCGTACATTTACTACAATTCCACTACAATTAGTGCCTTAATATTATAAACTAAATATTTCCAACCCACGCCCCATCGACATTTTTGTTATGAATATAATGGTCGACCGACATTTTGACATTTAATACATTCTTATAATGTTTAGTATATACATATATGGAAAGCATTCTTCTTCTTCTTTAGCATTCTTCTTCTTTGAATGTTGGCGAATCACATTTAGACATCACTGCAAATTTATGATAATGTTGTTGTATTCTTCTTTGTTGGATGCTGTTTGTAATAGTTCGGCGATTGTTCTGAACCCTGTCCAGTTTCTGATATTACGAAGCCAAGATATTTCTTTTCTACCTACACCATGTCTGCCTTCAATTTTGCCTTGGATTATAAGTTGTAGGATTTCATATAATATTATATGAAATAATATTTTGTAAGTCATCGTGTATTCTATGCAATCTTTCGTTCTTAATTTTTGCCTTAATTACTTTATGAAGTTCTTTGTATCTTAAGATATCTATAACTCAGATATACAGATAACTCAAATTTCCATAAAATTTTGCATTTACATATAAAAACTACTAAAAATGTTAACATTCACATTTAGAAACAATTAAATATTGAAATATATTATAAAATATGTTTATTTTATCGTATAAAAAACTTTTAATTATTGTTTTTATTTTTAACACAAAAGTGCCAAAATTTTATTTTTATATATAAAATTTTACATTAAATTACTAAAAATGTTAACATTTACATTTAAAAACAATCGAATATTGAAATATATTATAAAATATGTTTATTTTATCGTTTAAAAACTTTTAATTATTGTTTTTTTAACACAAAAGTGCCAAAATTTTATTTTTTTATATAAAATTTTACATTTATATATAAAAATTACTAAAAATGTTAACATTTACATTTAGAATCAATTAAATATTGAAATAAATAATAAAATATGTTTATTTTATCGTTTAAAAAATTCTCTTTTTAAATTCGGCAAGTAAATCCATACGGCAAGCATCAATTTATACATTTCTTTGCTTACATGAAATCCAAAAAAAAAAATTATTCTTTTATATTAAAATTATTTTTTAAAGTTTTAATTATTGTTTTTATTACACAAAACAAAAGTGTCAAAATTTTAATTTTTATATAAAATTAAAATTTTGCATTTACATATAAAAATTACTAAAAATGTTAACATTTACATTTAGAATCAATTAAATATTGAAATAAATTATAAAATATGTTTATTTTATCGTTTAAAAAAGTTTAAATTAAATTTTATTCTTAAAAAAATTTCAAAAATACATTTTTTACTGGTTTACATATAATTCAATTTTTAAAATAAAAAATACAAACCATTTTTCATATTATATTACATACAATGGAAGCGACCAATTTTTATTAGAATAATTACGAATACTCATTCCAATAAGAGCTAATTTTTACATATCTACAATGCACACATTTTTTAGTTTTTATTTTTACAAAATGTACTTTCATGCACATTTTGTCTGTAACTCACAAAATCTCATACAATTTTAAATGTACATCATATACCTAATACTTACATAATATATTCACATTCATTCTTTACACAAAACAGGAAAAAAAAAGAAACATAATAAAATAAAAAATATGTAGATAAATACTTAACATTAGATCGCTACATATAAATACATATCTATACTATTCATATCAAACTACATGTATAGCAATAGCGTATATTGTATAGAAACAAAAACAAAATAAAACAAAAAATACGTATAGCTATATATACCGAAAACTACGTAGCTCTATAAATACATTTGTATATCATTCAATATTCAAATTTCAAACTATATGTATAGCAATAACATATATTGTATAGGACATAAAATTCGCAAAAAAGAAAAGAAAAAAGGAGGAAAACAAAGAGGATTTTCATCATCATTAAAATTAGAAAATGTATAAAAATATTGACAAAATCCATTACAATAGCTTCTATCTACTGCAATTTCCCTTTAAATATTTTATCTTATCTATATTTTATCTATATTTACTTTTCTTTGGTTACATGTATGTACCATGTAGGTAGTACATAGTAATAAAAAAACGCAGTTTGTTTTTTGGGGAAAACGAAGTTTTTATTACGAGTTTATTGAAGAAACGCAGTTTTTTTTTTGAAAAACTAGGTTTCGCTAAAATTGCTGTACAATTAAAATAAGCTTTTCGTAATGTTGAGACAATCTTAATTTGATTTTTTTGCATTTTGCATATTATAAAAATTACTAAAAATGTTGGCAGTAATGAAACGATCAGAAGATAGAATCAATTAAATATTGAAATAAATAATAAAATATGTTTATTTTATCGTTTAAAAAAGTTTTAATTATTGTTTTTATTTGTAACACAAAAGTGTCAAAATTTTAATTTTTTATATAAAATTTTACATTTACATATAAAAATTACTAAAAATCTTAACATTTACATTTAGAATCAATTGAATATTGAAATAAATGATAAAATATGTTTATTGAATGCTACTCAAACAGTAGCTTTCTTTTAACTTTATGCCTATGTTATATAAAAAAAATTAAAAACCAATTATATTATGCTCTTATTTATAGTAGGAAGAATTTTAAATACAATAATTTTCATAAATTTCATGTACAACCCTTTTGAATTATCATTTTAAAGAAAATTTTGATAACTATTTTAGAAAATTGCACTATGGCAGCACCTGTCAAAAATACCTTAGTATTAGAAAATGATTGCGGCCATTTAAGTAAAATTATTTTGTTTATATGGAAAATTACAAAAATCTACAATTAAAAATAAATAAAAAAATAAGGTTTTACAAAAAAAAAAATGTTAACATTTACATTTAGAATCAACTAAATATTTAAATAAATTATAAAATATGTTTATTTTATCGTTTAAAAAAATTTTAATTATTGTTTTTACATTTTTAACACAAAAGTGTCAAAATTTAAATTTTTTATATAAAATTGTATGCAGGTGCTCCCAGGTACTATGTTTTTTAGCTGTTTGTCCACCACAAATATATTAAAATCGCGCATTACTTTGTTTGGCGATAGAGGCTTTATGATCAAGAATTTCTACTCTGCACTTTGGCGTTCTCCCTTACCGCCGGAAAAGGTGTACTCATTCTTTTCGATCTCGACGGGAGCCATCACTATCCGTACTGACGCACGCTCGCTCTGATTTTATGTAATCGCTTGCCGCAAATTCTAGTTGAGCCGGTATTGGAATGCTCTTATTTATTGCTAAATCAGAAAAGAATAGAATTTATTTATTTGTATATAATATAAGAAAGAAAAAGTTTGTATTTGTGTTGATTATTTATATATATTTTTTTATATATATATATATTTTTGTTTGATTAATTATTTTTTATTTGTTTACGAAAAAGTGCCAAATTTTTTGGCCGCACTGCACAAAAAAAGACAAAGTGCCTAAATCTGTTAAATTAATGCCATAAAAGGAACAATATAATCTCAAAAGTTCAATCGGAACAATATAATTAAAAGGAACAATATAATCTCGCACTTTTTATATTTTGAGAAAGTTTGAATGCTTTAGTTAGTATTTTGAATAAATTGGGCACTGAAACATTTTTTTTATTAATTTTTAAAATGTTTTTGAAAGTTTGAAATTATATTTGGTCCGTTTATGGCACTAATTTAACAGAATTAAGCAGTTTGTCTTTTTTTGTGCAGTGCGACCAAAAAATTTGGCACTTTTTCGTACACAAATAATTGGCACCCCACTTTGTTTTTTTTTTAATATACTATTCTAGTTTCTAAATGAGTTTGATTTCAAGAAATAATAAATGTTTTTCCGCTATTTGTAATAACTTTCAGAATATATAGAATGAACCACTAGGATTGGTAAAAGCTAATCACAAGTTTTGTTCAAATAAGAATTTCTGATAAACGTATATTTAAATTTATCAAAAAAACGGACCGCCATACTTACCTAATACTTACATATTATATTCACATTCAATCTTCACACAAAACAGAACTTACACAAATCAAAACTTACACAAACAAGAAAAAAACAAAAAAATAAATATTGAAATAAATAATAAAATATGTTTATTTTATCGTTTAAAAAAGTTTTAATTATTGTTTTTATTTGTAACACAAAAGTGTCAAAATTTTAATTTTTTATATAAAATTTTACATTTACATATAAAAATTACTAAAAATCTTAACATTTACATTTAGAATCAATTGAATATTGAAATAAATGATAAAATATGTTTATTGAATGCTACTCAAACAGTAGCTTTCTTTTAACTTTATGCCTATGTTATATAAAAAAAATTAAAAACCAATTATATTATGCTCTTATTTATAGTAGGAAGAATTTTAAATACAATAATTTTCATAAATTTCATGTACAACCCTTTTGAATTATCATTTTAAAGAAAATTTTGATAACTATTTTAGAAAATTGCACTATGGCAGCACCTGTCAAAAATACCTTAGTATTAGAAAATGATTGCGGCCATTTAAGTAAAATTATTTTGTTTATATGGAAAATTACAAAAATCTACAATTAAAAATAAATAAAAAAATAAGGTTTTACAAAAAAAAAAATGTTAACATTTACATTTAGAATCAACTAAATATTTAAATAAATTATAAAATATGTTTATTTTATCGTTTAAAAAAATTTTAATTATTGTTTTTACATTTTTAACACAAAAGTGTCAAAATTTAAATTTTTTATATAAAATTGTATGCAGGTGCTCCCAGGTACTATGTTTTTTAGCTGTTTGTCCACCACAAATATATTAAAATCGCGCATTACTTTGTTTGGCGATAGAGGCTTTATGATCAAGAATTTCTACTCTGCACTTTGGCGTTCTCCCTTACCGCCGGAAAAGGTGTACTCATTCTTTTCGATCTCGACGGGAGCCATCACTATCCGTACTGACGCACGCTCGCTCTGATTTTATGTAATCGCTTGCCGCAAATTCTAGTTGAGCCGGTATTGGAATGCTCTTATTTATTGCTAAATCAGAAAAGAATAGAATTTATTTATTTGTATATAATATAAGAAAGAAAAAGTTTGTATTTGTGTTGATTATTTATATATATTTTTTTATATATATATATATTTTTGTTTGATTAATTATTTTTTATTTGTTTACGAAAAAGTGCCAAATTTTTTGGCCGCACTGCACAAAAAAAGACAAAGTGCCTAAATCTGTTAAATTAATGCCATAAAAGGAACAATATAATCTCAAAAGTTCAATCGGAACAATATAATTAAAAGGAACAATATAATCTCGCACTTTTTATATTTTGAGAAAGTTTGAATGCTTTAGTTAGTATTTTGAATAAATTGGGCACTGAAACATTTTTTTTATTAATTTTTAAAATGTTTTTGAAAGTTTGAAATTATATTTGGTCCGTTTATGGCACTAATTTAACAGAATTAAGCAGTTTGTCTTTTTTTGTGCAGTGCGACCAAAAAATTTGGCACTTTTTCGTACACAAATAATTGGCACCCCACTTTGTTTTTTTTTTAATATACTATTCTAGTTTCTAAATGAGTTTGATTTCAAGAAATAATAAATGTTTTTCCGCTATTTGTAATAACTTTCAGAATATATAGAATGAACCACTAGGATTGGTAAAAGCTAATCACAAGTTTTGTTCAAATAAGAATTTCTGATAAACGTATATTTAAATTTATCAAAAAAACGGACCGCCATACTTACCTAATACTTACATATTATATTCACATTCAATCTTCACACAAAACAGAACTTACACAAATCAAAACTTACACAAACAAGAAAAAAACAAAAAAGAAACAACAAAACAAAAACTATGCAGATAAAAACTTAACATTATATGTATAAAAATATTGACAAAATCCGCTACAATAGCTTCTATCTACAGCAATTTCCCTTTAAATATCTTATCTTATCTATATTTTATCTATATTTACTTTTCTTTGGTTACATGTATGTAGTATGTAGGTAGTACATAATAAAAAAAAAACTCAGTTTTTGCTGAACACATTAAATTGAATATATTGCTTTTCTTTCACATTTCCATAAAATAAAAATGCAAACCATTTTTCATATTATATTACATACCTCAATGGAAGTGACGAATTTTAATATTTGCAAATTTTTATATACAATGCACATATTTTTTAGCTTTTATTTTTACAAAAAGTACTTTCGTGCACAAGTTGTCTGTAACTTAAAAAAACTCATACAATTTTCAATGTACATCATATATCTAATACTTACATATTATATTCACATTCATTCTACATTCAGGTAGTACATAGTAATAATAAGTTTTTTTTTTGGAAAAAACTAAGTTTTTATTAGGAGTTTATTCAAGAAACGCAGTTTTTTTTGTGAAAAACTAGGTTTCGCTAAAATAGCTGTACAATTAAAATTTTTCAGCTTCAGCTTTTCGTAATGTTGAGAAAATCTTAAGATTTTTTTTGCATTTTGCATATTATAAAAATTACTAAAATGTTGGCAGTAATAAAACGATCAGAAGATAGAATCAACTAAATATTGAAATACATAATAAAATATGTATATTTTATCGTTTAAAAAAGTTTTAATTATTGTTTTTATTTGTAAACGACTTTTTAAACGACAAAATAAACATATTTTATTATTTATTTCAATATTTAATTGATTCTAAATTGATTCACAAAAGTGTCAAAATGTAAATTTTTTATATAAAAATTACTAAAAATGTTAACATTTACATTTACGAGGCTTCGGTGGTCTAGTGGGTAAGAGCGTATAAAATACGCTGCAAACACAAAGGTAGTGTAGTTTCGAATCCCACATACGTCGTAAGATTTATTCCTCCTTTCGACATTACAGCCACGCCTGAACAGAAAAAGTTGTGTAATTTCCTGTCCACATGTATGTGGCAGAGAAATGCTATAAACAAAATAAAAAATTTACATTTAGAATCAATTAAATATTGAAATAAATAATAAAATATGTTTATTTTATCATTTAAAAAATTTTAAATTAAATTATTTATCATTTAAAAAAGTTTAAATTAAATTTTATCATTTAAAACAGTTTATTTTATCATTTAAAAAAGTTTAAATTAAAGTTTTTTCTTAAAAATATTTCAAAAATACATTTTTTACTGGTTTACAACTTAATTCAATTTTTAAAATAAAAAATACAAACCATTTTTCATATTATATAATATACAATGGAAGCGACGAATTTGAATTAGAATAATTACGAATACTCATTCCAATACGCTTTGGCCTTGTTGCGTGCCTCCATGTTTATATTCCCGTCGCGGTTATATTTGCAGGTGCTTCCAGGTAATATGCTTTTTAGCTGTTTGTCCACCACAAATATATTAAAATCGCGCATTACTTTGTTTGGCGATAGAGGCTTTATGATCAAGAATTTATACTCTGCACTTTGGCGTTCTCCCCTACCGCCGGAAAAGGTGTACTCATTCTTTTTGCTCTCGGCGGGAGCCATCACTATCCGTACTGACGCACGTCAGTTTGACGCAAAAAGTTTGTATTTGTGTTGTTTATTTATTTATTTTTTTTTATATATATATATATTTTTGTTTGATTAATTATTTTTTATGTTTTTTATTATTATTTAATTTTAATTGTATATAATTTATGTTTCATAGGTGTGAGCCACCTATATAAAAACGACTAAAAAACCCCCTTTATCTTATTTCCTCATGGCTTGGTTTTATCAGAACATAGGAAACATACTTGGTCACTTTAATTATTTGACAAGAAGAAAAAAGTCATTTCTTTTGAGCCCACTTTATATTTTGAGAAAGTTTGAATGGTTTAGTTAGTTTTTAGAATAAATTGGGCACTGAATACTTTTTTTTATTAATTTTTAAAATGTTTTTGAACTTTTGAGATTATATTGTTCCTTTTATGGCACTAATTTAACAGATTTAGGCACTTTGTCTTTTTTTGTGCAGTGCGGCCAAAAAATTTGACACTTTTTTATAAACAAATAATTGGCACCCCACTTTGTTTTTTTTTTAATATGCTATTCTAGTTTCTAAATGAGTTGGATTTCATGAAATAATAAATGTTTTCCCACTATTTGTAATCACTTTCAGAATATATAGAATGTACCACTAGGATTGGTAAAAGCTAATCGCAAGTTTTGTTCAAATAAGAATTTCCGATAAACGTATATTTAAATTTATCAAAAAAACAGACCGCTATACTTACCTAATACTTACATATACATAATACTTACATATTATATTCACATTCATTCTTTACACAAAACAGAACTTACACAAAACAGAAAAAAACAAAAATGAAACAACAAAACAAAAAATATGCAGATAAAAACTTAACATTTTATGTATAAAAATATTGACAAAATCCACTACAATAGCTTCTATCTACAGCAATTTCCCTTTAAATATCTTATCTTATCTATATTTTATCTATATTAACCTTTCTTTAGGAATTTATTGAAGAAACGCAGGTTTTTTTTGTGAAAAACTAGGTTTCGCTGTTTTTCATAGGATTTTAATAAAAATAACCTTAGTGTTCCATGTCAACGTCATATCAATATAAAAAGAAAAAATAAAAAACACCTTAATGTCCCCCAAAAAGGTTCCCTCTTTGTGTCATCCTGCATATTCACTGGGAAATTGTAGTAGTGGAAAGAATTGTAGTGGTTTTATCAATATTTTTATATTTTTTTTTTGGTAATGAACGATGACGGCATCCGTATCTATGTATGTATGGAGAAGGACACTAAGGGGTTTTTCAAATTTAGATTATATTTTTTTTAAAGACAACGCCTTAGTGTTTTGTCGAGAAACTTTATTTGGAGAGACACTAAGCTGAACACATTAAATTGAATATATTGCTTTTCTTTCACATTTTCATAAAATAAAAATACAAACCATTTTTCATATTATATTACGTACCTCAATAGAAGCGACTAATTTTTATTAGAATAATTACAAATACTTATTCCAATATTAGCAAATGTTTATATTGTTATATAAGCAAACTGCATATTAGATAATTCCTATTAAATTACAACTGTACTTTATTAAAACTGCATATTAGACAATTCCTATTAAATTGTAACTGTACTTTATTATTTTGTTCATGTATAATCTGTTTATTTTATGTAAACTAGTAATAATAAAAAATAAGTAATAAAAAAGTTTCAGTTTGTAAGAACAACTCAACAATAAACCACATTGTTTTATTTATTATAAAACTGGCGCGGTCGGTAGGATCTGCCCAATAGCAGATTCTTGTGTATTTTTAAATACTACAGGCAGAGTTGCAATTAAATGATAAGTAAATAATTAAAGTTGAAATAAATAATTTAATTTAATAATTTTAAAATAAAAATTACAAAAGCGTCAAACAAACAATAAATAATCAATTTTACAAAATAATTAATTTAATTTAATAATTCAAAAAAAAATTTATTACAAAAGTGTTCAATAAACAATAAATACCTAATCTAATGAAACATCAATTGAATTACTTCTAAAATAAAATTACAAATAATTAAAACGGATTACATATCAAAAACTCATACCTTCAAGCTGGGATTTAGAAAAAACGTTTTTGGAAAATCATACAACAACAGGTAGAGCAGTATCAAAAACATCAAGTTACCATAGTTTTAATTCACGAATATCCTGTCCAATTTCAACACGCAGTTCTCAGCTCCTGGATTTTTCCTATATCAACTTTAATGAGCTACACCAACTTTAAAAAGGAACATCAATACGCAGTAAGTTACCCCAAATTATTTTGCTACCTTAAGTAAAAGTATTTAAATTTTAAACAAAAATTAAAGGAAGAAATAAATAAGTTTTCTTCTTAAATGTTAGAGAAAAAAAAAAAAGAAAATTTTAAATTTCTCATGCTAAATTTTGACGTGGTAAATAAATTTCTTCTAAATGTCAAATATAAAATGAAATTTAATAAATTTGCTTATATTAAATTTTATAAATTTTTCCACTTAAATGTTAAATAAATAAATAACTAAATATTATTTCAACAAATAATTATAAATTTTATAAATTTTCTTATTTTAAATTTTAACAAAAAAATAAATATTTCTACTTAAATGTTAAATAAATAAATAACTAAATATTATTTCAACAAATACATTTTTCATTTTAAGTTAAAATAAAAAAATATAATAATAATATTTTTTTAAATAAATAAATAAATTTATCTTAAAAAAAAAAAACTCTATATAAACTCTACTACCTTCATTTTAAATAAATAAGTAAGTAAATTTTCTTAATAAATTTTCTACTTTAAAATGTCCAACGAAAGTGAAAGTGACATATCCAACTTTAACTTAATTATTAAGTGCGTCGCTCAAGTTCCACCTTTTAATGGTAATCAACGAGACCTGACTACCTTTGTAAAAAGAATGGAATCTTTTATACCTCTTATAGAGGCACTAACTGGAAATCAGTATAAAAAAATCCTTTTTGGGCACATTCAGGATAAAATAACTGGATATGTTAAACAAGCCTTACTGTCTCATGGTCCGGTTGAAACTTGGATCGAATTAAAATCAATTTTAACAAAGATCATGGAGAAACAGTCCCAACTTCTCGTCTTATTGATAATTTAGTATTAGTTAGATGTAATTCTACAATAAAAGATTTCTATGATGAAATCAATTGTACAATAACACGCATTAACAACGTACTTTTACTACAGGACGAGGACAGTAAAGATAAAATAGAAGCAAATAAAAGAATTGCTTTAAACACTTTTAAAGATAATCTACCTGAACCTGACAGGGGAATTATTATTAATAGAGACCCAAAAACATTATTTGATGCTTACCAGATTATAGCGGAAAACAACTATCTGCATTACAAAGGTATGCAAAATAACTAACTTTTCAAAAGAAGTATAATTCCAACCAAAATAGTAAACAGCAATATCACCATAATAACAATTCAAATTTTCCAACAAGAGATTATAATAATAATTTCACTTCGCAAAATTCACAACAATATCACCATAATAACCCAAACCAATTAAATTCTCAATCAAACAATTCTCGTCGTTTTAACGCATAAAACTCTAGAATCTATAAATCGAATCGCTATTCAAACAACTATCGCGTCTCACAACCTAATTATTCTGGTAACAGAAATTTTGGAAATAACAGAACACCAAACATAGAACCAATGGACATTTCAATGAATCTAAATGATGAAACGAACATCAATACAACAAATTTTCAAAACAACGCCTCAAGCAATTACCCTATATAGCTATTAAATTAAAAGGCAAAATATTAAGGTTTATTATTGATACTGGTTCAGAGTACAGTATCATTAATAGCAATCTTTGCAATCCTAAATGGAAAACCACAATTAAAGCTGTCCCACTCACAGCTTTCAACAGAAAATTCTCTTTAAATATTAGATGCAGGTTCCCTCTTTTCGTAATTTTCAATGAACCTGGTTATTTTGTTGATTTTCTTGAATTTCCGTTTCATAGTTCTTTTGATGAACTAATAGGTAATAACATCTTGTCCATATTAAATGTTAATATAGATTATAAAGAAAGATTACTTACAACAAAAAAAACTTCTATTCCGTTCTTCCTAAATTATGAAGAAGAAAAATATTACGAAAACCAATATGTGGACGATTCTATCAATGTTTTCAGCCTCAATCGCTGTTACCATAACAAAGAAATTAATTTTAATTTTCCATCTCACTTGAGCAATAAAAATATTTCACAAATTAAATCACTTTTAAATACTTTTAAAGACGTTTTCCATCAAGAGAATGAAAAACTCACTTTCACCAACGAAATTAAGCATAAGATAGTAACAAAAAACAACATACCGGTATATTCTAAAGGATATCGTTACCCTGAAATCCATAGAGGCGAGGTCAATCGTCAGATTAAAGAAATGTTACATCAAGGTATAATCGTTAATAGCATGTCACCATACAACGCACCTATTTGGATTGTCCCAAAAAAGATGGACAACTCCAACAAGCAAAAGTGGAGGATCGTTATCGATTATCGTCGACTTAACGACAACACAATCAATGACAATTTTCCAATGCCCAATATTGAAGATATCTTTGGAAAATTGGGAAACTGCCGTTATTTCAGCACCCTAGATTTAGCGAAAGGATTTCAACAGATCGAAGTCCACCCAGATCGTCGGTGCAAAACGGCATTTTCAACTAGAAGTGGCCATTATTAGTTCACTCGTATGCCCTTCGGGTTGAAAAACTCACCGTCCACCTTTCAAAGGTTGATAAATCACGTTTTAAGTGAATTCATCTACAAAATATGTGTTGTATATTTGGACGACATCTTAATCTTCACATCTTTCTTTGAAGAACACTTAATTTCAATAAAAAAAATTCTACAGAGGCTACGTGAAACGAATTTAACGATACAAATTGATAAATGTAATTTTGCTCAACTATCTACTAAATTCTTGGGACATGTAATTACTCAACGGGGTATAAAACCAGACCCATCAAAAATTAGTACCATCCAAAATATCCCTCTTCCATCTTCGCAAAAAGAAATAAAATCTTTTCTAGGGATAACCGGTTATTATCGAAAATTCGTAAAAGACTACTCCAAAATAGCCTATCCGTTAATACGTTACTTGAAAAAAAAATCTAAAATTAACAAAAATGACAAAGAATGCATAGAAGCTTTTAAAAAATTAAAAACGCTCTTAACAACCGAGCCCATTCTAAGGAATCCAGATTTTACCAAACATTTCACTTTAACAACGGACGCGTCCAACTTTGCAGTAGGCGCAATACTAAGTCAAAATAACCACCCGGTAGCCTATGCCTCTCGAACATTAAATAACCACGAAATAAGGTATTCTTCTATAGAAAAAGAGCTTCTTGCCATCGTTCTCATAGATACCTTTACGATAGACATTTTACAATTCAAAGTGATCATAAACCTCTTGTGTGGCTTAATAACCTTAAAGAACCAAATATGAAGCTGGAGAGATGGAAGATCAAATTGAATGAATATAATTTTCAAATAAATTACATTAAAGGGAAAGGCAAAAAAATCGCAGACGGTTTAAGTCGACTCCCGAATAGTAATAACAACACTTACGTAACAACGAATTTTCAATCGAACCATCGATGCTACAATTTCTAAACGAAGTGGACTCACACAATAATACAGCGAACAGTAACAATGATGAGGAAATCATGTCTACTGATGCTACAATAAAAAACCTGTTAATTTATTTAAAAATCAAATTTATCTAATTTCAAGTACGAATGATAAATTTACTACAAAAATTGTGAATAAAAAATGTCAAAATCTCCTGTACATTACTGAAAACAATAACTTGTTAGAAAAAATGAATCGTTGCCTACCTCAAAAAGGACTAACATGTTTATACAGTGACGATATTGACATTTATCTTAACTTTCAAGATCTTTATCTTAAATATTTTGCCAACAACCAACGTTTAAAAATATTAAAGTCCACAAAAAAATTACAAGATATAACGGACAAAAATAAAATGCTAGAGATTATAAAAAATGAACATCTTCGCAATAACCACCGTGGTATTTCCGAAATATTTTCCGAACTTAAAGAGCTGTATTATTATCCTAATTTGCAATTATGTATACACAAATTTGTGAATAACTGCGAAGTTTGTACTTTAGCCAAACATGATAGGAGACCTGCACAACTCCCATTCGAAATTACGCAATCTCCAAAACAATTCAACGATATTGTCCACATGGACATTTGGTTTCCACGTAGGAATGTTATGTATCTGACTATGATTGTAAAATAGTACGCCTATTTATAAATGTACGCCAAGTTGCTCTTCCACAAAAAAAAATTCTTTTATTTTTAATTTAATTTAATTTGTAATCCAATTTTGCTCCTCTTCCTTCTACTGCTTAAATACGAATGAATGTTAAAATTACTATATTAACTTAAACTAAAATTATATTACTGTATACTTAAATTAAAATTCCACTACGGTTTAAGTTCATTAACCTTTGTTATGTACAAAAAAAAAGTACCTATCATCATATGTTTTAATATATTTTGTATATAATGATTGTATATAACAAAAAAAGTGAGTAAGTGGATTTTAATTCGATACTCGTTTTAATTTATTCTTACAATTATATAATTCAATTTCTTAGAAAGCTTTTTAACAATAGTGTATTATAATTCAATTATTTATCTTTATCCAAAAGCTTTATATTATTTTGACATTTACAGAGATTTCTAAAATAAACACAAGTAAGTACATATTTAATTATTATAAATCTTAAAATTAATTTTTTATGTATTCAATTTCTAATTCATTTCTATTGTAGGTTTTAGATGAAATTCCAGATGATGCTGCTGTGATGTTCCAGTTCATTTAGATAAGTATAACTTTGTAACATACTTAGTTAGAATAAAGTTCTTTGTGTTTTTGGTTTATTTCATTTTAGGTTGATGTTGCTTGTTTCTAGAACATACTCCCGGCCTTGGCATATATGATAACATAGATGCCAAAATAAAGTTGATATCTCGCATTATAATTTAATATTTATAATTTAATATTTACACTTTAATATTTATACATGTATATATATTATTACTGTGTACTAAATGTTATTTGAAATTTTTAGATTATAAAATTTGAACTGTGAGTGAATTAATTTATGCTGAATTATGAAGTTGCTTGCTTAGAGATTATGTACAATATTTGGATTGATTGTTGGATTTACCATTGTTAATTGAATTGTAAGTTTTACATATATATAACTATTTTATATTAACTTAGTTAATTTATTTTCAAATTTGTATTAGGTTATCGAATTTATTATTTTATATTAAGTTAGTTAATTTATTTTCCAATTTATATTAGTTTCATTTATATTATATGTTAAGTTGTTTATTATTAATTTTTGTATTAGGTTGCCTATTATTTTATGGTAGGTTTGAATGGTTATCTATAATTGGTAGTAAACAAATTTTAGAAACAGCTCTTTTATATATTATGGAATCATTAGTTTTAAGCGTTACAACTCGTATTAATTCATCTGTTCCAGAGTATGTGTCCAGTATTCTTGCCAGTAACCATTTACACGGTGGTAGATTTTCATCTTTTATCAATACTAAGTTTCCTATTTCCAAATTTTTTGAAGGATATTGCCATTTTGGTCTATGTTGTAATGTGTGTAAATATTCCGAGTGCCATCTTTTCCAATATGATTGAACAAGTTGTTGCATAAATTGCCATCTTTTCAAACAATGTTCGTGATTGTCTAATATTGTCGGTTGTGGTACCGATAATAAATGGCCTCCGATTAAGAAATTATCTGGAGTTAAAACTGTAAGATCTTCCGGGTTATCTGTTAACTGACATAGTGGACGCGAATTGAGGCATGCTTCTATTTGCACTGTTGTTGTTACAAGTTCTTCAAAAGTTAATTTATTGTTGTGTAATATCCTTTTTAAATGGTATTTCGCCGATTTTACGCCTGCCTCCCATAATCCACCGAAATTGGGAGACATTGGTGGTATAAAATGCCACTTTATGTTTTCGGTTGCTGCTAACTCTGGGGTTTCTCTCATTATTTGTTTTAGGTATTTTACATAATCATCTTCTAAAATATGTCTAGATCCCACAAAGTTTATACCATTGTCAGAGTATAAGTCAGTACACAGCCCACGTCTTCCTACTAAGCGTTGCGATGTTAATTCTGACACTACCTCTATGTGTATCGCTTTAGTGACCAGAGAGATGAAAATTGATAAAAATGCTTTCATGCTTTTGGCATTTCGAATTTTTGATGTTTTTATTTCAATAGGGCCACAATAATCTACCCCAGTATGTTGGAAAGGTCTTGCCATATTTAACCGTGGTGATGGTAGAGTGCCCATTAATTGTTGGGATTGTTGAGCCTTTTGCCTAAAACATATGACACATTTATATATGTGACGTTTGACTTCATTTCTCGCGTTTAGCAACCAATATTTTCTTCTAATCATACCGATCATTAATTGAGTACTTCCATGTAATGTTATTTTGTGCATGTTATTTATTATTAATGAAGTTAAAGGATGTTTATCGGTTATGATAATCGGATGTTTTTCTTCCCATGGAATGTTTGCGTGCTGCAGCCGTTCGCCAACTCTGAGAATGTTATCTGCATCTATGAAAGGATGAAGATTATTTAGTCTTTCACCAGCTGGTACTCCAGCCCTTAGATTTTTTATTTCATGTGTGAAGGTTTTTTGTTGCATGTGACTAATTAGAAGTTTTTCAGCTTCCTCTAATTCCGGTATAGTCAAATGATTTGAATGCAATTTGATTTTTTTTATAATATTTCTTACACGCATAATGTATGCTGTGACCCGTGTGACCGTAATGTTGAATACTTATTGAATAATTGGTCAATAATGCTTGGTTGAGAGTTGGCACTTAAGTGTACCTTGAACTTCTTTGTTTCTAATAATGTATCGTTTAACTGTGGTAATTTTGGCCAATCCTGTTCTTCATGTAAAAGCCAATCAGGTCCATTCCACCATAAATCTGCTTTGAGTAATTCATTCGGATAAAGTCCTCTAGATGCTAGATCGGCTGGATTACTGTTTGTTGGTACATGGCTCCACATTTCAATTTCACTCATATCTTGTATTTGTGAGATGCGGTTTGCTACTAAAGTTTTATGATTACCGGGATGACTTCGTAACCATGCCAATACAATTGTTGAATCCGTCCATGCATAAAATTTAATTTTTTCGAATTTCATGGCGTTTTTTATGGTTTGGTATAACTTGCATAGTAATACAGCTCCACATAATTCAATGCGTGGTATTGATATCTGTTTCGCAGGAGTGACTTTCGCTTTTGAGGTTAATAATTTAATTTTTGCATCTCCCTTTTGATTTCGTGTTTTAACGTATAATACTGCTGCATAAGCGTGTTGTGAACCGTCGCAGAAACCATGAATCTCCACCGAATTGGATGTAGTTTCAATCCATCTAGATATTGTGATATTTTCAATGTTGTAAATTTCCTTTTGTATCTTGTTCCATATATCTTGAACCTCTGTAGGAAGATTCTGGTCCCAATCCACTCCTTTTAGCCATAGTGATTGCATTAAGATTTTCAATTTTATGGTGAATGGTGCCAAAAGTCCTAACGGGTCAAATATTTGCGAAATTGTGCTTAAAAATTTGCGTTTTGATAGTGGTATTTCGTAAAGTTTTATTGTTAATTTGTATTTGAAATTATCTGATTTTGGAAACCAATTTATGCCCAAAGTTTTTATGCTTTCATCTATGTCAAATTTAATCACACCACTTAGTTCTCTATCTTCGGTAGGAATACCTGCCAATAGTTCTTCAATGTTTGATGTCCACTTACGAAGATTAAATCCACCTGATTTCAAAAGATCATTTATTTCATCTCTTATTTGCACTGCTTCTTCTAGTGTGTTAGCACCTGTCAAAAGATCGTCTACATAAAAATCTGTTTTTATTATATTGGTTGCAAGCTTATAAGTATCCTTCTCATCATTTGCTATTTGATGTAATGTGCGAACTGCTAAATAGGGTGCCGACGACGTTCCAAAAGTTACTGTCTTTAACGTATAATCTCGAAGCTGTTCATTTGGATTTCTTCTCCAAAGTATTCTTTGGTATTCCGCATCTTCAGTGTTCATCCAAATTTGCCGATACATTTTTTCGATGTCAGCCGTAAAACCAATTTTGTATTTCCGCCATCTTAATAAAATCTATAATAAATCATCTTGTATCTTAGGACCCTTTAACAGCATCTCGTTGAGTGATGGCCCATCAATTGTTTTATTGGAGGCATCAAACACCACACGAAGTTTCGTTGTAGTGCTATCTTTATACACTGCATGATGTGGGAGATAATTAGTTTTATAGAATGTCCTTCCATTTTTGTTTTACCACATATTTTGGATTTCGGCTGATTTAGCTAAAACCATGCGATCCAAGTGTAAATATTCTTGCATGCATTTCTCATATTCTGCGTGCATTTCAGGAAGCTTTGTAAATTGGGTCTCTAAACTTTTAAACCTGGAAAACGCTGATGACCGAGATTTTCCAAACTGTGGTTTATCACTTGTGTCCTTGAACGGTAGTCGAACCACGTATGGTCCTGTGGGCAAACGCTGCACTGTTTTGACATAAAAATTTTCGCAATATTCTTCTTCTGGGGTGAGTTATTTTATTACAGGCGTAATTTTCCCAAAACTTTTGTAAATCATCTTGAATCGTGAGATGACTATGATATGTTGAAACTTCTGATATTGCAGTTTTTATTTGCTTGCTCGTAGCTTCCCCCGACACAATCCATCCAAGCACGGTATTTTGAGCTATAGGGCTGCCAGGTTCGCCATATTTGACACCGTTTAAAATAATTTTCCAATATGTATCGGCTCCCAACATCATATCAATCTTACCGGGTTCGTAATACTTGGGATCAGCCAACTCCAAACCCTCTAAATGTTTCCAGGACTGATTTGGATATATTCAATTTGCCGGTAGGATTCCAGTTAATTTTTTCAGTACCAGGGCATCTACACTCAAATTGGACTCATTGTGAATTGAGGAGAGTTGAACTGAAATCTTTTGTTTCGCGGTACGTGCTTCATTATTGCCTAAACCAATTATCTTTGTATAGCTTCTGTAATGAATGTTGATTGTGATCCTTGATCAATTAACGCTCGAATTAAATGTTCTTGTCCATCTGCGGATTTTATGATGACTAAAGCTGTAGCTAACAAAATCTCTTTGTTTACACATTTAGTTCCGACGTGGTGTATTTTTGTTACATTATTTAGATCCTGTGAGCTACCAGGCTCTGATCTTTCTTCATTTTGCTTTGTTGCAATTATTGTGTCATTATGTAGCAATGTATGATGCCGATGCCTACATTTAAAACACGACGAACGGCTTGGACATCTTGTAGCTATATGCCCTTTTGACAAACAATTTGAACACAGCCTTTTATCGATTACAGCTTTCCTTCTGTGCTCGTGGTTCAAACTAATAAATTGTGAACACTGCCTGATGGAATGTGCTCCTGCACACATTTGACAACCATAGCTAGTGCTTACATGGAAGGCTCCCTTGGATGTTGACGGTTTGAACTGTTCCTTTATGTTTAACGCCTCTAACGCTCTAAATTGTCCCTCTAAAAATGCTGTTAATTTTTCGTAAGTGGGAAAATCTTTCGTACTACCTATTTCTCTTTCCCAAAGTTTTTTTGTTTCTAATGGTAAACGTTCGCTTATCACATAAGTGAAGATTATGTCCCAATTCTTTGTGTTTACTGCTAAATTGTTCAAAGCTTGTATACTCTCATTTGTAGTGTAGATTAATTTCCTAATATTAAGAGTTGTATCAGTAGAATTGTATGGTTGTGAAAACAAAATTATCATATCGGTTTTTTAATGCATCCCAAGCTGGATCGTAATTATTTTCTGTTATGTTGAAATGTCTTATTACTTGGGCCGCTTCACCTATGACACTAGTCTTAAGATAATGTAATTTTTGGACTTTCGAAATTGATTTGTTGTTGTGAATTAACGTTGTATATAGGTCATGAAATGAGGTCCAAAGATTATACTCTCCAGCAAATTTTGGTACATTTATTTTTGGTAAATTTACTTCTTCCTTTCCAGTAACTTTCTCTTCTTCTTGTTCACTACGATCACTCGGTTTTTTTGAATGGATGCTGAAACAGTCTTCTTCTAAAATATTTCTGAAGTCAAATACTAAATCTTCAACTTCACCAAAGACTTGTTTATTAAAATATTCTGTACACGCTTCATCTGCATCAAGAATTATTGTCTCGTGATTTGATTTGAACTTCTGCCAGTTGACCTCTAACTGGTCTAATTTGTTTTTAAAATAAATGTTTGTTTTACGCGTTTTCGAATCTTTTTTGTAATTAGTTTCGAACCTAATTAAAGAATTACGAATTTCTCCTTGCTGCCTAATCAAACCTTCCATTCTCTCCTGTTTTTTATATAAATTTTATTTTAATTAAAAAGACAATAAATGCTTTATTTTACAATTAGTTTTTTATTTATTATAGTTAGCGGGCAAAATTTTTTAATATTTTAAAATTTATTTTATTTTTCAACTAACGTTATATAAATGTAAAATTATAGTATTATAAATTTTAATAAGTCTAAAAATTATATACTTGTATATATATTTAAATTTTCTTCTTTAAATTTTTGTTATTTTAAAATTTAATTTATTTTTGTTTTTTTTTTTTTAAACTTACAATTCAACCAACAATCTGCATTGATTCAACCAACAATCTGCATTTATCCGGCTCGAAGGACCATGTAAAATAGTACGCCTATTTATAAATGTACGCCAAGTTGTTCTTCCACAAAAAAAAATACTTTGATTTTTAATTTAATTTAATTTGTAATCCAATTTTGCTCCTCTTCCTTCTACTGCTTAAATACGAATGAATGTTAAAATTACTATATTAACTTAAACTAAAATTATATTACTGTATACTTAAATTAAAATTCCACTACGGTTTAAGTTCATTAACCTTTGTTATGTACAAAAAAAAAGTACCTATCATCATATATTTTAATATATTTTGTATATAATAATAGTATATAACAAAAAAAGTGAGTAAGTGGATTTTAATTCGATACTCGTTTTAATTTATTCTTACAATTATATAATTCAATTTCTTAGAAAGCTTTTTAACAATAGTGTATTATAATTCAATTATTTATCTTTATCCAAAAGCTTTATATTATTTTGACATTTACAGAGATTTCTAAAATAAACACAAGTAAGTACATATTTAATTATTATAAATCTTAAAATTAATTTTTTATGTATTCAATTTCTAATTCATTTCTATTGTAGGTTTTAGATGAAATTCCGGATGATGCTGCTGTGATGTTCCAGTTCATTTAGATAAGTATAACTTTGTAACATACTTAGTTAGAATAAAGTTCTTTGTGTTTTTGTTTTATTTCATTTTAGGTTGATGTTGCTTGTTTCTGGAACAATGATAGATAAATTCTCCAAACATGCTACCATTCATAAATTGAATGATAACGTGGATTTCCATTTTAAAGGCACTAAAAGAAAGGTTAGTTTATTAGGCAACATGAAAAAACTAGTAACAGATAATGAAAAGGGCATAATACATAGTGCGATAGAACAATTTCTTTTAGAAAACCAAATTGAGTTCCATCAAACTACTCCTGGAAACAAAACGGGCAACTCTGATGTTGAAAGGTTACACGGAACACTCAATGAACACATCAGAATTTTAGAAATTGACAAAACTGACGAAACTGATGAATTAGACGATAAAATTTTCAAAATTATAATGACATACAATAGAACAATTCATTCTACTACTAAACGAAAGCCAATCGATTTTCTAAATAAAAACATTCCGAAAGAAAAAATTGAAAATTTAGCGGAACAATTTGATGAAGAAAAAAGAAAAAGGTCAGGGTATTTAAATAGAAATAAAACATCAAACGAAAATTTACACATCAATATTGTTGTCAATAGGGACATTGCCAAATGCAAGCCTAAATACAAAATTCTAAAAAATTTCAAAACAAACAAATGATAAACGCAATCAACGACCAGATAATTATTAATAAAAATTTCGACAAAAATATCCACACAATAGCCGAACATGTTAATAACCAACAAATAGAAATTTCTTAACAAAATTGAAAACCTGACTAACAATTTCATAGCAAAAATATCACAACCTTTCTTCATACTTCAACTGTTCACACAAATAACTTCAGTCAACAACCATCTTCTGCAAATTAAAGATATTATTCTATTAAGCCGCTTAGAAGTTCTCGCACACGACATACTTACGGATGACGAAATTCAAAGCTATAATCTAACCATCGACGTCATGCCTTACATAAAAAGTAGTGTTTTGTTTAATGACGGCCTTATAATAATTGTTCTATTTCTTCCAAACTTTACCACCGAAAGTTATTCTAACGCTTTAATAATACCATTTCCAAACGAAAACCACGAACAATTAAATGTGCCTATACAAAATGTCATTCTAAAAGATAAGGAAATCTTTAAATATAATAATGAAAAATGTTTGTTGAAGAAAAACTTAGAATATCCTAAAAATAATTGTATAAAAAATTTATTAAAAGAAAATAATACATGTAATTATAAAATAAATAATTTAAAATCCGTAACACAAATTAATGATGAAATAATTGTAATTTTAAATTCAAATAAAATAAAAATTGTACAAAATTCTATACATCAAGAAATAACTATTAAAGAAAATAATCTAATTAAATATAGTAATTGTAAATTGAATATAGAAAATAATCAATTTTCTAATAAAATCAAAAAGTATAAAGATATACCTATTATACCAATAGTAAATGAATTAAATTTAATAAAAATTGTAAAAAATTTCACTTTAGAAAATATTCACTTAAATCAAATTAAAAATGTTAAAACCATTGAATACCTAGAATATAAGTCAATTGTTAACTACAGTATTCTATTGTCAACTAAAATTTTAATCCTAATAATAATTTTAATTGTTATAATATTTTAGTTTTGTAAAAAGTCAAAGAAGAATGTTAAAATAAACCAAATAAATGTAAAATCAAAGGACCTGGAAACAAGTCCTTTTTAAATTTAAATTTTGGAGACCAAAATTTCTTGGGGATGGAGATGTTATATAAGCAAACTGCATATTAGATAATTCCTATTAAATTGCAACTGTACTTTATTAAAACTGTATATTAGACAATTCCTATTAAATTGTAACTGTACTTTATTATTTTGTTCATGTACAATCTGCACATTTTATGTAAACTATTTTTTTTAACTATCAAATTTCATAGACGCGAATATGAAACAAACAACTCGATTATAATCGTATAATTCTAATCCAGTTGTTGTATATTTGTATATGTTTATACTGGAATGTTTCACGTTGTAATGAAATGCCAACATGCAGATTGCTTACGCAGCGCATTTCCTCTCTCGTTTAAACTATTTGTTAATTAGAAATAAGTAATAATAAAAAATAAGTAATAAAAAAGTTTCAGTTTGTAAGAACAACTCAACAATAAAACACATTGTTTTATTTATTACAAAACTATATACAAAGCACATATTTTTTAGCTTTTATTTTTACAAAAAGTACCTAATGCACAATTTGTCTGTAACTCAAAAATCCTCATACAATTTTTAATGTACATCATAAACCTAATACTTACATATTATATTCACATTCATTCTTTACACAAAACAGAAAAAAGAAACACAACAAAACAAAAAATATGTAGATAAATACTTAACATTAGATAGCTACATATAAATACATATCTATACTATTCATATGAAACTACATGTATAGCAATAGCGTATATTGTATAGAAACATAAAAAACAAAATAAAATAAAAATTCGTATAGCTATAGATACCGAACACTACGTAGTTCTATAAATACATTTGTATATCATTCATATTCAAATTTCAAACTATATGTATAGCAATAGCATATATTGTAAAGGAACATAAAATTCGGAAACAACAAAAGAAAAAAGGAGGAAAACAACGGCTCTTATATTTCGCCAAAAAATTATTTTAATACACACACATACACATAGATACGGATGCCGTCATTTAAAAAAAATGTATAAAAATATCTATATATATATTTACTTTTCTTTGATTACATGTATGTACTATAAATAAAAATAAATAGTAGTAATAAAAAAACGCATTTTTTTTTTTGGGAAAAACGAAGCTTTTATTAGGAATTTATTGAAGAAACGCAGGCTTTTTTGTGAAAAACTAGGTTTCGCTGTTTTTCATAGGATTTTAATGAAAAATTACCTTAGTGTTCCATCTCAACGTCATATCAATATAAAAAAAAGAAAAAAACACCTTAATATCCCCCAAAAAAGTTCCTCCTTTATGTCATCCTGAATATTTACTAGAAAATTGTAGTAGTGGAAATAATTGTAGTGGTTTTATCAATATTTTTATATTTTTTTTTGTAATGAACGATGACGACATCCGTATCTATGTGTATATAGAGAAAGACACTAAGGGGTTTCTCAAATTAGATTATATTTTTTTTTAAAGAGAACAACTAAGGCGTTTTGTCGAGAAACTTTATTTGGAGAGACACTAAGCTGAACACATTAAATTGAATATATTGCTTTACTTTCACATTTCCATAAAATAAAAATGCAAACCATTTTTCATATTATATTACATACCTCAATGGAAGCGACGAATTTTTTTTAGAATAATTACGAATACTTATTCCAATATTAGCAAAATTTTATATACAATGCACATATTTTTTAGCTTTTATTTTTACAAAAAGTACTTTCATGCACAATTTGTCTGTAACTCAAAAATCCTCATACAATTTTCAATGTACATCATATACATAATACTTACATATTATATTCACATTCATTCTTTACACAAAATAAAAAAGAAACATAACAAAACAAAAAATGTATAGATAAATACTTAACATTAGATAGCTACATATAAATACATATCTATACTATATGAAACTACATGTATAGCAATAGCGTATATTGTATAGAAACATAAAAAACAAAATAAAATAAAGATACGTATAGCTATAGACACCGAGCACTACGTTATAAATACATTTATATATCATTCATATTCAAATTTCAAACTATATGTATAGCAATAGCATATATTGTATAGGAACATAAAATTCGGAAACACGCATAGATACGGATTTTTAATACACACACGCATAGATACGGATGCCGCCATTTGAAGAAAAAAAATGTATAAAAATATTGACAAAATCCACTACAATAGCTTCTATCTCTACTGCAATTTCCCTTTAAACAACTTATCTATATTTTATCTATATTTACTTTTCTTTGGTTACATGTGTGTACTATGCAGGTAGTACATAGTAATAAAAAAACGCACTTTTTTTTTAGGAAAAACTAAGTTTTTATTAGGAGTTTATTCAAGAAACGCAGGTTTTTTGGTGAAAAACTAGGTTTCGTTAAAATTGCTGTACAATTAAAATCAGCTTTTCGTAATGTTGAGACAATCTTAAGATTTTTTTTGCATATTGCATTTTATAAAAATTACTAAAAATGTTGGCAATAATGACACGATCAGAAGATAGAATCAATTAAATATTGAAATAAATAATAAAATATGTTTATTTTATCGTTTAAAAAAGTTTTAATTATTGTTTTTATTTGTAACACAAAAGTATCAAAATTTTAATTTTTTATGTAAAATTTTACATTTACATATAAAAATTACTACAAATGTTAACATTTACATTTAGAATCAATATTGAAATAAATAATAAAATATGTTTATTTTATCGTTTGGAGAAGTTTTAATTATTATTTTTATTTGTAAACGACTTTCTAAACGACAAAATAAACATATTTTATTATTTATTTCAATATTTAATTGATTCTAAATTGATTCACAAAAGTGTCAAAATTTTAATTTTTTATATAAAATTTTACATTTACATATAAAAATTACTAAAAATCTTAACATTTACATTTAGAATAAATTAAATATTGAAATAAATAATAAAATATGTTTATTGAATGCTACTCAAACAGTATGTTTTTTTTAACTTTAATGTTATATAAAAAAAATTAAAAACCAATTATAGTAGGAAGAACTACAATAATTTTCTTAAATTTCATCTACAACCCTTTTGAATTATCATTTTAAAGAAAATTTTGATAACTATTTTAGAAAATTGCACTATGGCAGCACCTGTCAAAAATACTATTACAAAATGATTGCGGCCATTTAAGTAAAATTATTTTGTTTATATGGAGAATTACAAAAATTTACAATTAAAATTAAATAAAAAAATAAGGTTTCCCAAAAAAAAAAAATTAACATTTACATTTAGAATCAACTAAATATTTAAATAAATTATAAAATATCTTTATTTTATCGTTTAAAAAAATTTTAATTATTGTTTTTACATTTTTAACACAAAAGTGTTAAAATTTAAATTTTTTATATAAAATTGTACATTTACATATAAAAATTACTAAATATGTTAACATTTACATTTATGGAGTCTCAGTGATCTAGTGGGTAAGAGCGTATAAAATACGCTGCAAAGACCGAGGTAATGTGGGTTCGAATACCACACACGTCGTAAGAGTTATTCCCCCTTACGACATTACAGCCACGCCTGAACAGGAAAGTTTGTGTAATTTCCTGTCCACAGAGCAGAGAAATGCAATAAAAAAAAAATACATTTAGAATCAATTAAATATTGAAATAAATAATAAAATATGTTTATTTTATCGTTTAAAAAATTCTCTTTTTAAATTCGGCAAGTAAATCCATACGGCAAGCATCAATTTATACATTTCTTTGCTTGCATGAAATCCAAAAAAAAATTACTCTTTTATATTAAAATTAATTTTTTTAAAGTTTTAATTATTGTTTTTATTTTTAACACAAAAGTGTCAAAATTTTAATTTTTTATATAAAATTAAAATTTTGCATATACATATAAAAATTACTAAAAATGTTAACATTTACATTTAGAATCAATTAAATATTGAAATAAATTATAAAATCTGTTTATTTTATCATTTAAAAAAGTTTAAATTAAATTATTTATCATTCAAAAAAGTTTAAATTAAATTTTATTCTTAAAAAAATTTCAAAAATACATTTTTTACTGGTTTACAATTAAATTCAATTTTTAAAATAAAAATAAACATAAAATATAAATAAAAATAAAAATAAAATAAACCATTTCTCATATTATATTACATACAATGGAAGCGACGAATTTTTATTAGAACAATTACGAATACTCATTCCAATACGCTTGGGCCTTGTTGGGTACCTCCACGATTATATTCCCGCCGCGGTTATATTTGCAGGTGCTCCCCGGTACTGTGCTTTTTAGGTGTTTGTCCACCACAAATATATTAAAATCGCGCATTACTTTGTTTGGCGATTGAGGCTTTATGATCAAGAATTTCTCTCTGCACTTTAGGGTCTCCTCTAGCACCGGAAAAGGTGTCCTCATTCTTTTCGCTCTCGGAAGGAGCCAACACTATCCGTATTGACGCACGCTGGCTCTGATTTTACTTACTCGCTTGCCGCAAATTCTAGTTGAGCCGGTATTGGAATGCTCTTATTTATCGCTAAATCAGAAAAGAATAGAATTTATTTATTTGTATATAATATAAGAAAGAAAAAGTTTGTATTTGTGTTATTTATTTATTTTTGTTTTTTATAAACACATATTTTTTTTAAATTAATTATTTTTTATATGTTTTATTATTATTTATTTTTAATTGTATATAATTTATATTTGATAGGTGTGAGCCACCTATATAAAAACGACTAAAAAGATCCCTTTATCTTATTTACTCATGGCTTGGCTTTACTAGGACATGGGAAACCTGCTTGTTCACTTTAATTATTTGATAAGGAGAAAAAAGTCTTTTCTTTTGAGCCCACTTTATAATCTGCGCACACTTTATATTTTGAGAAAGTTTGAATATTTTAGTTAGTTTTTAGAATAAATTAGGCACTGAAACACTTTTTTTATTAATTTTTAAAATGTTTTTGAATTTTTGAGATTATTTTTGGTCTTTTATATCACTAATTTAACAGATTTAAGCACTTTGTCTTTTTTTGTGCAGTACAGCCAAAAAATTTGGCACTTTTTCGTACACAAATAATTGGCTTTTTTTTTTAATATACTATTCTAGTTTCTAATTTAGTTTGATTTCAAGAAATAATAAATGTTTTTCCACTATTTGTAATTTTCAGAATATATAGAATGTACCACTAGGATTGGTGAAAGCTAATCGCAAGTTTTGTACAAATAAGAATTTCCGATAAACGTATATTTACTGGCCTAGTGCCAATTGCTAAATACATTAATGAACCAATTAAGTTCTGATATGGAATACTTTTATCTATTTCTTTCAAATTCTTTTAAGCTTTAGCGCAACTTCCATAGGAGTACTCACTGATTTACAATTTTGCATGTTAAATCGTTCTAAAATCCTTTTAATTTGAGTTGATTGTGACATAGATATAACATTCTTAGTATATTTAAATTGTATGCCTAGACAGAAATTTAAATTTCCAATGTCTCTCATTTCAAAATCCTTTATCAACCTTGATTTAATGACATTCATTTTATTTTCGTCTGATCCACAAATTAGCACATCATCAACATATATCGCCACTATTAAAGTGTCATTATTTTCATTTAAAACATAAATGCAAGGATCTGCTTTTGATGCCTTAAAACCATATCCCAATAACTTTTCATTTAATTTTGTAAACCATTGTCTTTTTGCTTGCTTTAATTCGTAAATTGCTTTCCTCAATTTACACACCTTTTCAGTTTCAGTTAACGTTTGATCACTTAACATTTGCTTTGCTTTTAAATATAAAATATTATCCCTTTTTGAACTTTCCTCTGTCATAATTTTGCAAAGATATTCTTCCAATAAATTCGGTTTTTCCATATATAAATTTTCATTTACCTCACCATTTAAAAATGCTGTTGTTACATCTAATTGAATTATCTTTAAATTTTCTTCAACTGCTTTAGCTACCAAACTTCTTATGGAGCTTAATTTTACCACAGGTGCGAACGTTTCGTCGTAATCCAACGTCGTAATCCTGGTATTTGATTGAAGCCACGAGCTACTAATCTCGCCTTTTATCTTAAAGTTATGCCATCTTCACAAACCTTTTCTTTCAAAACCAATTTACAAGAGATAATATTATAATTTTCCTTCTTTTCCTCAATAGTCCACGTTTCATTTTTTAAGTGAGACTTAATTTCCTCTCTTACATTGCATCATTCCATTTTTTATCATTAATATCCTCCTCACAAAAATTTGACATATCATAATCATCAAATTTTGATGGAATTTTTACTGTTCTTTTGCGTCGTTGTAAGCCATCTTCATGTTCATGCAAATCATTTGAATTTTCATTTAAATATTCGGAATTTTCTGCATCTTGTAAATAAACGACATTTTCATTTATAAGGGTTTCATTTTCCACCAAATTTTCATCTTCAGAATCTTCATCTTCAACAACTTCTGAATTTTGATTTTCACAATTTTCCGAATCTATCATATTGTAATCTTTATTTACATTTTGAATCTCAATTTCATTTTCAAATTTTTTAATAAATTCAACTTCATTTTACCCATTTACCCAAATTATATACGCCTTCGATATTTCTGAATATCCCATAAATATACCTTCAATTCCTTTAGGATCAAATTTTGATTTATTTTTATTTTCATCTATTATGAAACATTTTGACCCGAAAATATGTAAATGTCTTGCTGACGGAATTCTTTTTGTCCAATAGTAAAATGGAGTATTTTCTTTTAATATTCTGGTAGGAATTCTATTCGATAAATAATTTGACGTTGCATCTATTAATAAACATCGTGCCTTGTTAACTAAGGATCTGTTCTTTCTCTCTGCAACACCGTTTTGTTCGTGCGTGTAAGGTGCTGACAATCTTCTTTTAATACCATGTTGCTTTAAGTAATCATCAAATTCCTTGTTACAATACTCTCCCATACCATTGTCACTTTGCAGACATTTAATTTTACAACCAGAAGAATTTTCAACTTCATTTTTAAATTCTTTAAAATATTGAAGACCTTGATTTTTTGTTTTCATAAAATATACTTTACAATATCTCGAAAAATCATCTATGAATGTAATGAAATATCGAGATCCACCAAAACTAGTTTCTCACATCGGCGCACATACATCCGTATAAATTATTTCAAGTAACTTAGATGTCCTTTTATTCGGTCTATCAGGAAACGGTAATCTTGTCAACTTTGCTTTTAAACAAGTTTCACAACTATCCAATTTTGTCTTTAAATCATAATCAATACCATGCAGAATTTTGTTCTGCTGTATTGCTCTTATATCTTGTTCATTTATGTGTCCTAATAACTTATGCCATTTCAAATTATTTTCTTTATTCTTATTCAATTCAACAATATTTGCTGACTCATTTTTCGTTTCTAAATAATATAAATTATTAAACCTTTTTGCTTTCAAAAAAATATCACCTTTTTCATTTCTTACTATTGCCTTATTTTTGTCAAATTTCACAGTGTAGTTTTTGTCTGTGATTTTGGAGACTGATAGCAAACTCGTATTTAGAGTTGGAACATATAATGTGTTATGGATACTTAACAACCTTTGATTTTCTAGTATTACATTTGCTGTACCTTTTCCGTCTATTGATGCTGTTTTATTTTCAGCTGCTAACTTTAAGTCATCACAACTTTCATCCTTCTGTAATTCGGAAAAATTTTCAACATTTCTGCACATATGCGAAGTGCAGCCACTATCGATACACCATTTATTTTTTAATAAATTTGAATTTTCTGTGAAACATTTTTCTTCAACTTTCAAACTACTATGGTCGTAACCTTTATTTTGATTATTTTCTATACTTGCACTCTTATTTTTGAAACAATTTGAGGCATAATGTCCCATTTTTTGACATTTGAAACATTTTATATTGCTTTTATTTTTTATATATCCTTCAGAATTTTTATTATTGTTATTACTTTTATTTGCATTTTTATAATTTTGAAATTTTGATTTATTTTTTGTATACAATGCATTTTCTGTAGTTAGAATGTTTTTGTTCCTTGCTTCACTTTCTTCACTTATTTTAATTCTTAAATCGTCAACATTAGGCAAATTGTCACGAGACTCTATGGCCACCCTAAAATTCTCAAAAGATGGAGATAAACTGTACAACATCATTACACTTAAAAGATCTCTATGGATTTCAATTTCCATTTCTCTTAGTTTGTCTACTGTATCCATAAATTTATTCAAATGTTTTCTAACATCTTCATCTTCAGTCATTTTGTGTAGTATTAGCTGCTTCAACAATGTTGCTTTTCTTTCTGGACCTCTACTTTAGTAAATATTTTGTAATGTGTCCCAAACTTCTTTCGAAGTTTCACAATTTTTAACTTGCTTTAATTCAGATGGTGAAATGACTAACATTAATTCTGCTTTTGCATGTAAGTCATTTTCCTCCCACTGAGCCTTAGCAACTGCTTCTTCAGGTTTCATTGTTTGACCCGAAATATACTTCCAAAACCCATTTCATATTAATATTGCTCGGGCTTGAAATTTCCATGTATCATAATTGTCTAATTTTAAATTTTCAATTTTATAAGTATTTCTTGACGCCATTTTTGCTATCCACGTTTTTTATTTTTTTTTATTTTATATTTAAGCGCCCATAACCTATTAGCAGAGTTCAGTTTTTTTCTTTCTTGTTTTTCCTTTAATTATCTCCTTTCTTATATAAATAAATTACTGAAGAAAAATAGCTCATATATATTTTTATTTAAATTATTCATTTATTAATTCAATATACAAATTTTATCTTTTTTAAATTTTATGATGCTCTACTTTACATATCTTAGAAAGGAATAAAAAAATATCTGCAAAAAATAACATTTCACAAACAACGAGTGTTTACGCTGTGACATTAGAGTAGACTTATATTTACAACAGGTTCCTTTGTGAAAAACTAGGTTTCTCTGTTTTTCATAGGATTTTAATGAAAAATTACCTTAGTGTTCCATCTCAACGTCATATCAATATAAACAAAAAAGGAAAAAACACCTTAATGTCCCCCAAAAAAGTTCCTCCTTTATGACATCCTGCATATTTACTATATGATGACAGAAAGGAAGAATTGTAGTGGTTTTATCAATATTTTTATATTTTTTTTTTTTGGAATGAACGATGACGGCATCCGTATCTATGTGTGTATGGAGAAGGACTCTATGTGGTTTATCAAATTTAGATTACATTTTTTTTCAAAGGGAACACTAAGGCGTTTTGTCGAGAAATTTTATTTGGAGAGACACATTAAATTGATTATATTGCTTTTCTTTCACATTTTCATAAAATAAAAATAGAAACCATTTTTCATATTATATTACATACCTCAATGGAAGCGAAGAATTTTAATTAGAATAATTACTAATACTTATTCTAATATTAGCAAATTTTTATATACAATGCACATATTTTTTAACTTTTATTTTCACAAAAAGTATTTTCATGCACAATTTGTCTGTAACTTAAAAATCCTCATACAATATTCAATGTACATCATATACCTAATACTTATATATTATATTCACATTCATTCTTTACACAAAACAGGAAAAAGAAACATAACAAAACAAAAAATATGTAGATAAATACTTAACATTGGATAGCTACATTTAAATACATATCTATACTATTCATATGAAACTACATGTATAGCAATAGGGTATATTGTATAGAAACATAAAAAACAAAATAAAATAAAAACAAGTATAGCTATAGATACCGAACACTACGTAGTTTTATAAATATATTTGTATATCATTCATATTCAAATTTCAAACTATATGTATAGCAATAGCATATATTGTATAGGAACATAAAATTCAGAAATAACAAAAGAAAAAAGGAGAAAAACAACGGCTCTTAAATTTCGCCAAAAAATTCTTTTAATACACACACACACACACACATAGATACGGATGCCGTCATTTAAAAAATATGTATTAAAATATTGACAAAATCCACTACAATAGCTTCTACCTACTGCAATTTCCATTTAAATATCTTATCTATATTTTATCTATATTTACTTTTCTTTGGTTACATGTATGTACTACGTAGGTAGTACATAGTAATAAATAAACACAGTTTTTTTTTTGAGAAAAACTAAGTTTTTATTAGGAGCTAATTTAAGAAACGCAGTTTTGTTTGTGAAAAACTAGGTTTCCCTAAATTGCTGTACAATTAAAATCAGCTTTTCGTAATGTTGAGACAATCTTAAGATTTTTTTTGCATTTTGCATTTTATAAAAATTAGTAAAAATGCTGGCAGTAATGAAACGATCAGAAGATAGAAACAATTAAATATTGAAATAAATAATAAAATATGTTTATGTTATCGTTTAAAAAAGTTTTAATTATTGTTTTTATTTGTTAGCGACTTTTTAAATGACAAAATAAACATATTTTATTATTTATTTCAATATTTAATTGATTCACAAAAGTGTCAAAATTTTAATTTTTTATATAAAATTTTACATTTACATATAAAAATTACTAAAAATCTTAACATTTACATTTATAATCAATTAAATATTGAAATAAATGATAAAATATGTTTATTGAATTCTACTCAAACAGTAACTTTTTTTTAACTTTAGTGCCTATGTTATATAAAAAAAATTAAAAACCAATTATAGTAGGAAGAATTTAAAGTACAATAATTTTTATAAATTTCATGTAGAACCCTTTTGAATTATCATTTTATAGAAAATTTTGATAACTGTTTTAGAAAATTGCACTATGGCAGCGTCTGTCAAAAATACTATTAGAAAATGATTGCGGCCATTTAAGTAAAATTATTTTGTTTATATGGAGAATTACAAAAATTTACAATTAAAATTAAATAAAAAAATAAGGTTTTACAAAAAAAAAATGTTAACATTTACATTTAGAATCAATTAAATATTGAAATTAATTTTCAAAATCTGTTTATTTTATCATTTAAAAAAGTTTAAATTAAATTATTTGTCATTTAAAAAAATTTAAATTAATTTTTATTGTTAAAAAATTTCAAAAATACATTTTTTACTGGTTTACAATTAAATTCAATTTTTAAAATAAAAATAAACATAAAATATAAATAAAAATAAAAATAAAATAAACCATTTCTCATATTATATTACATACAATGGAAGCGACGAATTTTTATTAGAACAATTACGAATACTCATTCCAATACGCTTGGGCCTTGTTGGGTACCTCCACGATTATATTCCCGCCGCGGTTATATTTGCAGGTGCTCCCAGGTACTATGCTTTTTAGCTGTTTGTCCACCACAAATATATTAAAATCATGGATTACTCTGTATGGCGATTGAGGCTTTATGATCAAGAATTTCTACTCTGCACTATGGGGTCTATTCAAACTACTCAAATTATAGTTGAGCCGGTATTGGAATGCTCTTAATTATCGCTAAATCAGAAAAGAATAGAATTTATTTATTTGTATATAATATAAGAACGAAAAAGTTTGTATTTGTGTTATCTTTTTTTTTTTTTTTATATATATATATATTTTTTTTGTTTTTTTAATTAATTATTTTTTGTTTCTTATTATTATTTATTTTTAATTGTATATAAGTTATATTTGATAGGTCTGAGCCACCTATATAAAAACGACTAAAAAGCCCCCTTTATCTTATTTCCTCATAGCCTGGTTTTACCAAGACATGGGAAAACTACTTGGTCACTTTAATTATTTAACTAGGAGAAAAAAGTCTTTTCTTTTTAGCCCACTTTATAATCTGCGCACATTTTATATTTGAGAAAGTTTGAATATTTTAGTTAGTTTTTAGAATAAATTGGGCACTGAAACACTTTTTTTTATTAATTTTTAAAAGGTTTTTGAATTTTTGAGATTATATTTGGTTCTTTTATGGCACTAAATTAACAGATTTAAGCACTTAGTCTTTTTTTGTGCAGTGCGGCCAAAAAATTTAGCACTTTTTTGTACACAAATAATTGGCACCTCACTTTTTTTTTTTAATATACTATTCTAGTTTCTAAATGAGTTTGATTTCAAGAAATAATAAATGTTTTTCCGCTATTTGTAATAACTTTCAGAATATATAGAATGAACCACTAGGATTGGTAAAAGCTAATCACAAGTTTTGTTCAAATAAGAATTTCTGATAAACGTATATTTAAATTTATCAAAAAAACGGACCGCCATACTTACCTAATACTTACATATTATATTCACATTCAATCTTCACACAAAACAGAACTTACACAAATCAAAACTTACACAAACAAGAAAAAAACAAAAAAGAAACAACAAAACAAAAACTATGCAGATAAAAACTTAACATTATATGTATAAAAATATTGACAAAATCCGCTACAATAGCTTCTATCTACAGCAATTTCGCTTTAAATATCTTATCTTATCTATATTTTATCTATATTTACTTTTCTTTGGTTACATGTATGTACTATTTAAGTAGTACATAGTAATAAAAAAACGTATTTTTTTTTTGAGAACACTAAGGCGTTTTGTCGTGAAACTTTATTTGGAGAGACACTAAGCTAAACACATTAAATTGAATTTATTGCTTTTCTTTCACATTTCCATAAAATAAAAATACAAACCATTTTTCATATTATATTACATACCTCAATGGAAGCGACGAATTCTTATTAGAATAATTACGAATACTTATTCCAATATTAGCAAATTTTTATATACAATGCACATATTTTTTAGCTTTTATTTTTACAAACTTTCATGCACAATTTGTCTGTAACTCAAAAATCCTCATACAATTTTCAATGTACATCATATACCTAATACTTACATATTATATTCACATTCATTCTTTACACAAAACAGAAAAAAGAAACATAACAAAACAAAAAATATGTAGATAAATACTTAAGATTAGATAGCTACATATAAATACATATCTATACTATTCATATGAAACTACATGTATAGCAATAGCGTATATTGTATAGAAACATAAAAAACAAAATAAAATAAAGATACGTATAGCTATAGATACCGAACACTACGTAGTTGTATAAATACATTTGTATATCATTCATATTCAAATTTCAAACTATATGTATAGCAATAGCATATATTGTATAGGAACATAAAATTCGGAAACAACAAAAGAAAAAAGGAGGAAAACAACGGCTCTTATATTTCGCCAAAAAATTCTTTCAATACACACACACACTTACATAGATACGGATGCCGTCATTTAAAAAAAATGTATAAAAATATTGACAAAATCCACTACAATAGCTTCTATCTCTACCGCAATTTCCCTTTAAATATCTTATCTATATTTTATCTATATTTACTTTTCTTTGGTTACATGTATGTACTATGTAGGTAGTACATAGTAATAAAAAAACGCAGTTTTTTTTTTGGCAAAAACTAAGTTTTTATTAGGAGTTTATTCAAGAAATGCAGTTTTTTTTGTGAAAAACTAGGTTTCGCTAAAATTGCTGTACAATTAAAATCAGATTTTCGTAATGTTGAGACAATCTTAAGATTTTTTTTGCATTTTGCATTTTATGAAAATTACTAAAAATGTTGGCAGTAATGAAACAATCAGAAGATAGAACCAATTAAATATGGAAATAAATAATAAAATATGATTATTTTATCGTATAAAAAAGTTTTAATTATTGTTTTTATTTGTAACCCAAAAGTATCAAAATTTTAATTTTTTATATAAAATTTTACATTTACATATAAAAATTACTAAAAATGTTAGCATTTACATTTAGAATCAATATTGAAATAAATAATAAAATATGGTTAATTTATCGTTTGAAAAAGTTTTAATTATTGTTTTTATTTGTAAAACTACTTTTTAAACGACAAAATAACCATATTTTATTATTTATTTCAATATTTAATTGATTCTAAATTGATTCACAAAAGTGTCAAAATTTTAATTTTTTATATAAAATTTTATATTTATATATAAAAATTACACACGTCGTAAGAGGTATTCCCCCTTACGACATTACAGTCACGCCTGAACAGGAAAGGTTGTGTAATTTCCTGTCCACATTTATGTGGCAGAGAGATGCAATAAAAAAAAAAATTTACATTTAGAATCAATTAAATATTGAAATAAATAATAAAATATGTTTATTTGATCGTTTAAAAAATTCTTTTTTTAAATTCGGCAAGTAAATTTATACGGCAAGCATCAATTTATACATTTCTTTGCTTGCGTGAAATCCAACAAAAAAATTACTCTTTTATATTAATATTAATTTTTTAAAGTTTTAATTATTGTTTTTTTTTAACACAAAAGTGTCAAAATTTAAATTTTTTATATAAAATTAAAATTTTCCATATACATATAAAAATTACTAAAAATGTTAACATTTACATTTAGAATCAATTAAATATTGAAGTAAATTATAAAATCTGTTAAATTAAATTTTATTCTTAAAAAAATTTCAAAAATACATTTTTTACTGGTTTCCAATTTAATTCAATTTTTAAAATAAAAATACAAATCATTTTTCATATTATATTACATACCTCAATGGAAACGACGAATTTTTATTTAAATAAGTACGAATACTCGTTCCAATTTAAACTAAATTTATGCAAATTTTTGTATACAATGCATACATTTTTTAGCTTCTATTTTTGCAAAATGTACTTTCATATACAAATTTGTCTGTAACTCAAAAATTCTCATACAATTTTCAATATACATCATATAACTAATACATACTTACATGTTATATTCACATTCATTCTTTACACAAAACAGAAAACAACAAAAAAGAAACATAACAAAACAAAAAATATGTAGATAAATACTTAACATAACATAGCTACATATATAAATACAAATCTATACTATTCATATCAAACTACATGTTTAGCAATAGCGTATATTGTATAAACATAAAAAAAAACAAAATAAAGCGAAAAATACGTATAGCCATAGACTATAGATATTTGACACTTTGTATATCATTCATATTCAAATTTTAAACTATAAGATTAAGATTAAGATTAAATTTATTATGCCTTTTTTTTTTTTACATTGTTTACTTAATTCTAAATTTAATGCAGATTACATTGTTTTTTTTTTTTTTTTTTATTTTTACTAAATTATAATGTTTGATTTAGTGATGTTGAAGATTTGTTGTTCCTAACAATCTGGAGATACATTGGGATTTTTTTATTTTATCTGGTTTATCCTTTTTTTTTTTTTTTTTTTTTTTAGAAGACTTGCACCCGGTCTCCTGCCTTGAACTGTGCTAATTGCTGACTAGATTTTGAAAAAGTAAAAGCAACATAGAAAACGACATAAAAATTAAAATAATGAAAATTCTAAGTATTTAACTCAAGCAGTTTCGTTTTTGTTTTTATTTTTTTCCTTTTCTCTATTTTTTTTTTTAAATTAATTCGAAATTTTTATTCATAGATGAATATTACATTGAGACCTTTTCGCAAATTCATCAACCTCGATGTTGATTTTTTGTTTGGTTGCCATATATATAGAAATTGGCCAAACATTTAATATTGTCAATATTTTTAAACACGGCGCTGCAGTTCTCGTTTATAATAACACAAGGTGATAAATAGTACTTATCTCTAAAATTAAAGTTCTCTTCATTTTCAAAGATATTGTTAATTATTGTGTTTGGATGTATTTGTGATTTATTTAAGTATTTTTCCGCGATTGATATCATATATGACATTAAAGGATTTACCTTAGAGTTCTCGTAGATGAAGACGTTAGAATATCGCTTTTGTTGAGTTTCAAAATTTTTTCCAATACAGTTCCTAAGAATTTTTCTTTCGAACAATTGTAACTTTTCCGCGAACGTAGGAGAGATTGTAAACCATATTGGAAATGCGTATGTTAGAATTGGACGTATCATTTGTTTATACATTAGTAATTTTGTGTTAGTTGTTAAGTCTTCGTGAATGAACAGGCCCCTTAATTTGGAATAAGTCATTGCTGCTTTTGCAATCGTTTTTTTTGGCATGTTGGTTAAATTTAAATAGATTGTTGAAGTTAACACCTAAGTACTTAAGATTTTCTTGTAGCGGAACAGAAGAACCACCAATTTTTAAAGACAGCAATCTACTTTTTTTTGCTATATTTCTTGGACCTTTCCCACTTGCATTTCTTATGCAAATAAGGGCTGATTTCTCCCCATTAATTGTGATATTCCATTTTTTTAAATAATTGAATATTAAGTTTGAGTGGACTTTAATATGTTGAAGAGCTTCTTGCGGGTCTCTTGCGTGACTTACAATTGAAGTATCATCAGCGTACAATAGTGCAAATGATACTTCTTTATTATGGTTCATTATTCTGTGAGGAAAATCATGTACATAATAATTAAAAAGTTTAGGCCCCATTATTGACCCTTGCGGTACTCCTCGGTTTACTTGTACCATTTCTGAATTTTTTCCTTCGATTGAGACCTGGAGATATCTTTCACTTAAAAAACTAAATATCATTTTTACCAACTCCAAAGGCGCATTTCTAGACAATAGTTTGGAGATTAACCCTTTCGTCCATACAGAATCGAAAGCTTTTTCACAATCTAACGACAGTAACAGCGTGCATTGTTTTACGTTTAGATTATTTGTGCAGCTATTATGTAGTTTTAAAAGCGCGTCCGTTGTGGAGTGCATATTTCGGAAGCCTGTTTGAAAAGATGGGATAATGTTTTCGCTTTCACAAAATTTGTCAAAAGTATCCACTATAATTCTTTCTAAAAGTTTTCCCAGGTTAGATAATAACGAAATCGGCCTATAATCTTTTGTTTCAAATGAATGATTTTTCTTTAAAATTGGAATTAACTTGGCTATTTTCCAGCTTTTGGGAAAATAGCAGTTATTTAAACAATTATTAAAAATAATAACTAAAAATTCTATAGCTTTGTCTGAGAACTTTTTAATTAAAAAGTTAGAAATGCTATCAGGCCCGCACGATTTTTTATTATTTAATTTTTTTATTAATGATTTGACTTTCCACTTGTTTGTGAATTTGTTATTATTAACTGTTGGGTCAAATTCGTTGGAAAAATTCTCTTGACGGGTGAAATACCCCTCTGATTCAGTGTTTTGGTTAATAAATTCGTTAACTATTTCATCAATGTTTACAGATTGTTCATCCGGTATATTTGGTCGATATAGGTCTTCGTAGAAAATTTTAAATTCGCTTAATTTATCTTCAATTGATGTAATTATTTGCCCGTTTTTTGTTAGTTTTATTTCGTTCGAATTTGTGGTTACGACTAGCCTGTTGATTTGTCTGAAGGCTTGAGGTGATGGTTTAATTGCTTTTAATTTTTCGCAAAACTTTTTGTTAAAGTGCTTTACGAGTCTCTCACTAATAATTTGTTGTAGACATTTAATTTGGGCTTCTAAACTTTTGTATGCTGGGCATTTTCTATTTAAATTTCTTTTAAAAATCTTTTTAAGATCGGTTTGCCAAATTCTCTTGATCTTTATCATATTTTTAAGTTCATTAGGGATATCATGAAATTTTCTGTTAACTTGTTTTACTAGTTTAGAGTGACTTTCTGTTATTTGAAGAACCTTTTCTGTGAATTTTTGGATATATAAATCAATTTCATTGTTTGACAGATTTCTTGATGTGGGTGGTAACTCTGACTCATTAGAGAAACATAGATCAAGATTTTGCCTGAAATGATTCCAATTAGTTTCTTTAAATGATTTATATTCTTTTGGTAGATTTAATTCAAACTTAAAGTTGCTCATAAAAATTCTAATTTCTATTGCGTAGTGGTCTGAGAATGAGGGTAATGTTTTACAGTAGACATTTTGGTTTAATTCGTTCACAAAATCTTCCGAAATAATAAAGAAATCCAATATTGAAGCACCGTTTGGATATGTAACTGAGAAAGGTGAAATGGGTGTCAGCGTTTTATCAACATTATTATCTAACCATTTAACTAGAATTTTTCCATTGCGATTATTTTTTGTATCTCCAAACCTTATGTGTCTAGCATTTAAATCTCCACCTAAAATACAGTAATCATAATTCCTACACATTTTGGTTAGTTCTTCCAAAGTTTCCTCAAAGACCTTACTATCACATTGTGTTTCTATGTAGATAGCTCCTAGTAGAACCGTTCGCGATATGCGGTTTGAATCTATTATTTTGCTTATACCTAATGTAATGGGAATTTTAAAATGTGAAGAATTTAGCTGGGTGAAAACTAATTTGTCAGATATAGCTATTGCTGTACCTTGATTTGTGTCATTTCTGTATATCTTATATTTGTCAAACATTACCCTGTGTTGTGATTTAAGTCGCGTTTCTACTATAAACCCAAAGTCAGGTTTTTCTTCATTTAACATATCATTTAATAATACCCTTCTACTTAAATTTCGTATAGAGCATACATTTATGGCTATTGCTTTTATATATTTATGGCACTGGATCATTATTAGTAATTTTAATTAAGAATTGAAGAAAGGCTATTTGTTTTTCTTCAAGTGTGATCAATTTCTTGTATGTTATTGAAAATGTGTTTATTTCTCTAAGTAAAACTACAAAGTCTATTCCAAATAATTCATTGGATAGATTAAGTATTTCATTAATGTTGGATTGGGATTGTGATCGATTTGAACTTTGATGGTTCGGTCCAAATTTTAGCATATCGGCAAAAGATATTTCGTTTTTTTTGAAGGAATTAGTTGCTATTGGAAACAAATTACTTACTTTGGCCTCCCTTTTCGTTTTAGAGTCAAGTATTCGCTTTTTCCTACTAGTCAAGTAATCTTTGTAGTAACTACAACCGCGGTAGTTAGCTGGATGTTCTTCACCGCAATTCGTGCATCTTGGTTTATTTGTCTCTCTTTTTAGGGGACATTCAGTTGGACCGTGACTAAGTGTGCATTTAACACATCTGTAATGTCGGCTACAATTGATCGCCACATGTCCGTAATCTTGACAATTCTTGCACTGTATAGGACCTACGGTTCTCAATTTCTCCCACTTTATCGATTGGTAAAGCAAATACTTAATACTAAGCATCTCTTGTATATTATCTGTTGGTTCGACTTGAATAAGAAAAATTCCTAAATCCCTATTTTCTTTACGCGAATTGTTTGTAGAAAATCTTGAAACTTTTTTAATTTTAACACTTTTTAACATATTTTTTAATTCAGCCTCTACCTCTTCAGATGAGAAGGTTGTATTAATACCTTTCAAGAGAAGATTTACAGGTTTTAGTTGGTTAGGTGTAAAGCTAAATCCCTCAATGTCATTTGTTCTTAAAAAAGAGATCACTTCGGTGTGAATTCTCGTTTCCTTTACAAAGATTTTACTCTTATTTCTGAGATTGTTATTTATCACCTTAAAATTATCGTTCCCGATTTTTATTTTTGACCCTATAAAATCAATAATTTCTTTTAATTTATTATTTTTTACGATTATCGGTGGGCAAAATTTTATTTTTTTTTTTACAATAGTTTCATTATTTTTTTTATGGTTGTTTTTATTGCTTACTTTTACGTAGGGCAATCCAGCGTTGATATGAGTTGATAGTGGTATAAATCTATTTTGGCTGATTTCACTTTCTGGAGAATCTGATCGCCTACGTTTTGCATTTACAGATTGACTGTTTATTTGTTTTTTAGCTTTTCTTATAGGAATTTCGGTCCACATTCCTTCGATATTATTTTCTGCTTGCCCAGATGTACCTGGGTCGATCGCACCAATACTGGTATTCATAATTAGTGGATTGTCCATCTCATTATTTATAATTTGTTTATCAAAAAAAAAAAAAAAATTATTTTAAAATTTCTTCTTTCCTTTTTTGGTTTTTTTTTCTTTTCTTTTTTTTTGTTTTTGTATTGTAACTTGATTTAGTCTAACTGAACGTGCATATAATTCACATTTGTGAATTAACACGTGTTGCTTGTTTTTATTTTTTTGTCTCTTATCTTTTATTTTTTCTTTAGTTAACCAATTATTAAAAATGATTAATTAATAACAATGTAAGAGTGATTGATCACTATTTCAGAATTTGCTAAGCGAATTAGCAAAATTTTTTTTTTTTTTTTGTTTTAATCAAAAATCAAGACTGCACTTTGTTATATTTATTTAATTATAACTATAACTTAGAAACAACCTCTCTCGGTAGAGTATCAACAAAGACTCCTTTTAAACTATAAGTTTAACAACAGTATATATTGTATTTGTATAGAAACATAAAAAAGAAACGAAAAATACGTATAGCTATTAGATACCGAACACTACGTAGCTCTATAAATACATTTGTATATCAGCTGCACATCATCATCAAGTGCATCAACTGCGCCGCAGAAGCGTGGGACGACAACCACAGGTCCGGAGATAGGGAATGTACAACTTTTCTGAAGGAGAGAGAACTATTGAAAATTAAAACAGACCTAGGATGTACCAGCGAGGAAGCCTACAAAGTTTACATCAAAAACAAGCCACAAGATCTTAAAGCCAGCAAATCTATTATACAACCAAACCAAGGGCTCACTTCTTATGCGGACACGCTGAACAAAGTGACTCCCCCCTTATTAAAGAAAACACCCTCCACAAAAGTTGGGAGGGTTAAAATCCACTACAATTCCTTCCGCAGAGCCTGATGGAAGGAATTGTAGTGGATTTTATCAATATTTTTGTTCATTTTTTGGAAGTTTTTTTTTTGTTTAATGACGGCATCCGTATCACGGCATGTATTAAAAGAAATCGTTTTTTTCTAATATTTTCAACATACCATGTAAGAGGATACTATTTTCTATGGAAATTTCTTTTTGACACGTATAATCATATTTGATATTTTTTCACACGGCATGGAGAGGGACACTAAGGAGTTTTTTCTATTTTGATTTTTTTTTTTAAGAGAACACTAAGGGATTTTTGTTCTATTTCTAGCGACACTAAGGTGAACACATTAAATTGAATATATTGCTTTTACTTTCACTTTTCTATCTTTACCACCTTTATATGTGTCAAATTTTTTTTTAGCTATTAAATTTAAAAGTGTTTCTAGGGGTAGGAAATGGCCTCTAGGCCTCCATAGCTGGGAATAGGCCTTTTTTAAGCTATTAAGCCTAAAAGTTTTTCCATAGCTGGGAATAGGCCTAGAAAGCTTCCATTTAAAATTTCAAGGTGATTGGAAAAAGTGAATTTTTGAGCAATTTTGTGATTTAAATACTAATAATAATAATAAAAAAGTGTCAACTTTGAAGAGTAACAAAAATGTGTAAAATTTTGGGTGTGGTAGGTTCTGGCGTGGTAGGAATATTTATAGGAAAATTGCAGAAGATGGAAAGAATTGTAGTGGATTTTATCAATGTTTTTATACATTTTTTTGGAAGCTTTTTGTTTTGAATGACGGCATCCATTTCTATTTGTGTGTATTAAAAGATTTTCTTTTTATTTTCCAACATTTTCAACATTCTACCATATACGAGGATGCTATTTTCTATGGAATTTTTGACTCGTACAATCATGTTTGATATTTTTTCACTATGAAGGGTTTTTTTTTAGAGACTACACTAAGGCGTATTTTGTTCTTTTTGGGACACTAAAGTGAACACATTAATTCGAATATACTACATAAATAAATAAAAATATACTTGATTATTTGTATCATGTATTTATTAAAAAAAAACGAAAACAATATTAATTAAAATTCAGTCAAAAACTTAAACAAAAACAATTTCATTTTAACAAAAACAACTAAAACAATACAACTACATTAGCATTGCAAAGTTCCATCTATAGTGACCGTAGTTTGTTAGATGGAACCCTGTAATTCCAATATAGCAACTAAATTTCAATCAAAAAACTTAAACAAAAACAATTTAATTTACTTATTAATTCTAAAAACTAAATTATCCAAAAATAATAAAAATAAAAAGGAACATATTTATATATTTATATATACCAAAACTTTAATTATATATACTTTTGTCTAGCTTTGGCTTTTGCAAAACTATCTATTATCATATCACAATCAATATTGCTCATCACTTCATATTCCATATATAGTATTGCCATATAATTTAACTTTGCTTCCTTCATGGAATTTCATAAGTAAGTTTTGACTTGTTTCAAAATGGAAAACCTTCTTTCCTCAGAAGAATTGGAAATTGGCATTGTCAAAAAAATTCTAAGAATTGTCTCAACCTTAGGAAATGTTGATTTTAATTGTACAGCAATTTTATACAAATATAAAATAAAAACATTTTTATACGCTTTGCCAGTTTTTAAATTTTAAATGCTCGACGCCGAGTATTTCGGGTGCTCTCATATAAATTCATGTATTAAAATATATTTTGACAGAAACGTCGTACGCTTTGATTTAGGTTGGCCCCTATAGTAATCATTGTGAATAGATTAATAGTATAGGATTCCAAGTCACAGACAATTTTTAGTTTGAATGTTTTGCTGATGGAGCCCCTTGTATCGCGGGACCCATGACATGAGTATTGGGCGACGCTTCTTAGAACCACCACTGTATTAAATTTGAAAGTGTTTCCAGGTATGGAAAATAGCTTAGGAAGCTTCCATTTAAAAATACAAAGTGATTGGAATAAGTCTTATTTTAGCAATTTTGTAATTTAATTAGTAATGATAATCATAATTATATTATGTTATAAAAAAGTGTCAAACTTTATTTATGCTATTAAACTTAAAAGTGTTTCCATAACTGGGAATAAGCCTAAAAAGCTTAAATTTAAAATTGTAGTAGGTGGAAAGAATTGTAGTGGTTTTATTAATATTTTAATACTTTTTTTGTAGTAACGACATCCGTATCTATATGTATGCATGTATGGAGAAGGACACTAAAGCATTTTTCAAAATTGTATTATTTTTTTTTAAAAAAGAACACTAAGGCGTTTTTTTTCTGTTTGGAGAGACACGATGAACACATTAAATTGAATATATTACTTTTCCTTCAATTTGCCCGCCTTTACCACCTATATATGTGTTCAAAGTTTTTTTAAGCTATTAAATTATTAAAATATATTTTGACAGAACCCATATGTCGTACGCTTTGATTTCGGTTGGCCTAAAGTAAACATTGGGTTGGCCTTATAGTAAGCATTTTGTAAAGTCAACGTTTTCATGGCATTGTCAATAGATTATTAGAATAGAAGTCCAAATCACAGAAATTTTTTAGTTTCAATGTTTTGCTGATGGGGCCTCCTTTATCGCGGAGTCCATGACAATCGTCATGTGCGACGTCCCTTAGAACCGCCACTATATTAAATTTAAGTGTTTCCAGATGTGGGAAATGGTCTAGATAGCTTCCATTTAAAAATACAAAGTGATTGGAATAGATCTTATTTTTGCAATTGTGTAATTTAATTAGTAATGATAATCATAGTTATTATGTTACAAAAAAGTGTCAAACTTTATTTATGCTATTAAGCTTAAAAGTGTTTCCATAGGTGAGAAATGGCATAAATAGCTTCCATTTAAAATTTGAAGTTGATTGCAAAAAGTCCCTTTTTTCACAATTTTGTGACTTAAATATTAAAAATAATCATAGTTTGTTAAAACAAAGCGTCAAATGCGTTGAGTTGTAAAACCAAAGATAAAGGTCGTGGTCGTCAGTTGCTTATTAATTTATTTTTGATTGTAAAAATTAGTAGAATTGAATCTGTTAAAATTTTTCTGTCAAAAATTGAAAAAATAGCTGATATTGTGTCCAAAAATCATTTAAAACAAGTGCTAAATAAAATAAACGTGTAATACTGTATTCCTTGTGAGCCACGCCCAAATAAAAAAATTTTCCGTGAACGGGAAAATTTTAATTTTTCATGGCTAATTCGTAATTATTCTAATAAAAATTCGTCGCTTCAATTGTATGTAATATAATATGAAAAATGGTTTGTATTTTTTTATTTTAAAAATTGAATTAAATTGTAAACCAGTAAAAAACAAGTACATATTACAAGTATTTTTTAAATTTTTTTAAGAATAAAATTTAAGGGTAGATTCTCAAAATTTATAATAAATGTACGAAATAATTTTCATGCAATTCACAAAATTATTTGTTGAAATTAATATTATGATACAAACATATGTATGTATATTATTTATGCATCAAAAATTCAATAATAGTGCACTTTTTTCCTTCAAATCAAATATTTTTTTACTTAAAAATTTGTTAAGATTTAAGAAATCTGATTGCTGAAAATAGCAGTATTCGAAAATAACCGTTCAATAAGAGGTCTATTTATGTATTAATTAAAATATGTGACAAAGCTCAAACCATACTAGAAAATATTTCGCCAGTCCTTAAATTTAATTTTTAATAAAATTTCAAACTTACTTGTTTTTACATTCCACAACGAATTTGCTCTCATATAAATTTATGTATTAAAATATATTTTGATAGAAACTATACGTCGTACGCTTTGATTTAGGTTGGTCCCTATAGTATACATTTTGTAAAGTTAACGTTTTTATCGCGGGGCCCATGACAAACGGCATGTGCAACGCCCCTTACAATCTCCACTGTATTAAATTTATAAGTGTTTCCAGGTGTGGGAAGTGGCCTAGAAAGCTTCCATTTGAAATTACAAATTGACTGGAATAGGTCTTATTTTCTCAATTTTGTAATTTAATTAAATATTATTTATTAAATATTATTAATTATTTATAAATTATTATTAATTATTATTAATTATTTATTAATTATTTATAAATTATTATTATTATATTTATTATAATAATTAATAATAATTCATAAATATTAATAAATAATTTATAATAATTAATAAAAAAATAATAATAATAAATAAATAATTAATAATATATTTAATAATAATTAATAAATAATAATTAATAAAAAATTAATTAATAATAATTAATAAATAATAATTAAAAATTGAAAGACACTTTTAATGTGTGTATAATATTTTTTTTTTTAAACATCTTTAAATTGTGATTTTTATTATTAATATTAAGCTAACAAAAATTTGATTTTTAAACCCTACACATTAAGTATAGGGTATATTAACTTTGGTATAGTGTTTGTAACCGCCAAAAGGAAGCGAGTTAGGTATAGACATATATATATTCTGAATCAGGATCACCGCCTGAGTCGATTTAGCGATGTCCGTCCGTACGCACGATAACTCAAAAAATAACGATGCTATCTTGATGAAATTTATACTGTAGGTTAACAATGACTAAGGTAAGGCGGGGATTGTAAATGGGCGAAATCGGACTATGCGTTCGAGTACCTCCCATACAACTCTCAAAACCGAATACGCATATCTTCGAAATTAATAAAGATAGAAACTTAAAATTTTGTACAAGTGTGTGTTTTTCTGAATTTTTGATATCCCTAAAATTTGAGATGAATTGGAGTGGTTGTTCGGGTACCTCCCATACAAATCCTAAAACCGAACAAGCATATATGCGAAATTAATAAAGATAGAAACTTCAAATTTGGTACTAGGGTGTTGTTTCCTGAATCCCTGATTTGTCCAAAATTTAAGATGAATTAGAATGGTTGTCCGGGTATCTGCCACGCAACTCCTAAGACCAAACAAGCATATCTTCGAAATTAATAAATATATAAACTTGAAATTTGATATAAGAATGTTCTACCCTGTTGATGTCTCTAAAATTTGAGATGAATTGGGGTGGTGTTCCGCGTGCCTTCACACACTTCCCAAGACCTAACAATCATATTTTCGAATTTAATAAAGATAGAAACCTGAAATTTTGTACAAAGGTTGTAACAAAAGGTTTTTTAGCTTGTATTAAATACCTAACTAAAATAACTTATGGATTTTCAATTTAATTTGAATTTTTTAGGTGTAGGGTATAAATAAGTCGGTTGCATCGACTTACTGTTACTTTTACTTGTTTTATTTTGTTTTTTTACAACTATTGCTCAATGGCATAATGCCCCCAAGCATATGTTTTTATATTATCTTCAGTTACATATCTTTTATTATCTAATGAACTTAAAGCTACTTTATTTAAATTTTGTGTATAAATTGTATGTAAATGTGATCTAAATATTTTCATTTGTTTTAAACGAGTTTCATTTTTTAACAAACAATTTTTATAATTATCTAATGTTAAAGAATTGACAACATATTTCTTTATTTCTTTAGCTTTTTTAATAGTTTTATTTTCATATGTTTGAAGGAAATACATTTTAGATTTTAATCCAATAAATTCAGAAACAATTTTTCCATTAAATTCATCTTTAAAAAGATCCAGAACTTTTTTATTCATTAGAGGAAAATTAAATAAATTGTCGGATGGATAATCTGATGTATCAAAACGTTTTGGTATTTCATTAAATATGTCAGCGTAAAAATCATCTGTCTGTATAGTATAAATAAAACTGTCAGTGTCTGTATAATTTAATAAAGCCTTACGACCATTTTTAGGTTTAATATAATCATAATGAAAATCATACATAAGAATTTTAGATTGTTCGAGTACCGTAAATCCCAAATATATAGGTTTGTCATAATATATATTTGTATGATTAAGCTGAATGGCTATCAAGTTTTTAGTAAATCTAGAGTGGGTATGATAATTTCGTTTTGCTATTAGCGCTCGAACACCTAAATGTCTTCCTTGACTTTCCCAAGACGAAGCTATTTTGACATTTTTACTTTTATCTACATTTTCCATTGTTTTACCGAAAACAGCATTATTCATTAATTTAAAATAATCTTTTTCAAAAGCATTTTTAGCCATTGACCTGTGTGCGTTATTTAAATCAATATATTTTTATAACCAATTGCTTTGTTTGAATTTTAGTACTCTATAAATTTTTTTGAGAATCATGCCGTTTCGAAGACATTGTTTTAAATTTTGATAATGGATAATATATTTTCGTTTGTTTGTTAAGTCAACTAACAGTTTAGGAATTTTACCTTTCGGTGGAACTTTGTTTTCAGCACAAAAAGGAAAATCATTGTGCAAATCATGTAAATGTTGAGGGTAATCTAAATCCACTTCTAAAACGTAACCAGTTTGCGAATCATCGGCAACTGAAAGCACATCAATATTTTCAGGAGTATCAACCCACTGAAAATCTTTATGTGGTAAATATTGTATCATCGCCCACCCATATAAATTGTTAGCATCTTCATACACTATGTATTTAGAAGGTTCGTTTTTTTATAAGATTCCCCCATAAATTTATTATTTGCTACTGAATGTCTAAGTGAGCACTGACTAATTCCACCACGTATCCCTTTTTTAAAAAAATTATACATATCAACATCAGTTAACAACTCTAACTTGATATCAGTGTATTTTAACATAGCCGCCCATGACAAACCTGATGTAGTGTAAAAATTTGCAGGATCTAAAGAATAGATTTTGGAGCATATTTTTCGGAAGTTTTCAAAAACAGCAGTCAAAATAAGTACATCTGTTTTAAGCTAAAGTTTAAGATAGTCCCATAAATTTTGACATTTAAACGTATTCCATACATTAACTGCATGAATGTACTCTTCATCGAAACATGGTGTGTTTGTCATTTGATTGGTAAAACTGTCTTGTGATGGTAAACATGTTTCGTCAAGTCGTTTAATGGAATTTAAATACTCATAGGGAAAAACTCCCTTTCGAATCATAAGTATAAATTTTTCATTATTATTGAATTCTTTTTTTATATGAAACAGATCGTTTTCATTTAAATTTTTACACAATGAATCAAGGCTAGAAGCCATAAATCTGAAGCTATCAAGAAAACGTAAATAAAATGAATGATTATTATCTATGGTAATTTTTTTAGATAATGAAATATAACGTTCTTTATTCAAAGGAATGACACCAATATGTCCATTCACTTCGTTTAGCTCTTTAAATAAAAGATGACAATCATAGCCGTGAAAAAATTGTGAAAGAATATTGGGAAAAAATTTGATCGCCTATACAATAAGTTGCAATAAGAATGAGCAGGACCTCTATAATTGCCAGTAAAGTGACAATGGTCTCTAATTCTATTATTAAAATCGAAATGTGATTAATAGAATAGACACTACATCAACCACATATGTGACACGTTTCTTGAACCAATTGTTGCAGCTGCTCATCCAGTGTTAGTGGATTCATCGGCTTTGAACTCATAAAGAAGGTTGAATATAATTCACTGCATGTTTCCGTCAATGATTGGATAAATTCCTTAGCACAGTTAGCTCCAACAAATTCTTTGAAACAGCTTAGACTATCATGAAAAGAACACTTAATGTAGTACGAGAAAGCTACTGGAACATGTTGATGAATGTTTGTTGTTGAATACATCATGGGATCAGAATTGCATGTTGCAATAGGCTGTAAAATACTCTCAGCATCGGCATAAATAACAAAAGGTGTTTTCAATTGTTGTTGATAATTCTTAAACTCTAGTGTATTTTTTTCAACAGATGGAAGCTTTGTAACTACTTTATTGCATTCGAGTATGTGTAAGTCACGTTGTTGTAATGTATGAAAATGTTGCAAGCACATATTACAAATATAAATTAGAATAATAATGATTAGTATTCTTTGTTACAGATCGACTTATCAATCTTGATAAATGTTTTATGTAAACAAAATAAAATTTTTCATCCCTTTCCAAAAGCAATAAATTGACATGAAACACTTTTTTTACATTTTGTCAAATAAAATGGCCTTACAACCTCATATTTCTTATTAATGACTTCCAGTTCAAGCAAATTTATGCTTATGTCATTATTAAGTTCTTCGAATAAATTTAATTCAGACAATTTAGCTCACTATGAATTTACTTACCGTAACTTATTAATTCTGCAACAATGTTGAATCGTATTAGCATATTAACTGTTTTTTTTTTTAGAAAGGCAACCTTACTATTCTAATCATAAAAATAAATAAATCTATAAAAAGTTGTTGAGACACTACATCAACTGCCACACCCTTGACAACTATTTAATTTATATTATATTTTTCAAATACTGCAACAATGTTGCATCGTATTAGCATATTAACTTCTTTAGAAAGGCGTGCTCGCATTACCATTCTAATCATAAAATAAAATAAATCTATAAAAAGAAGTTTTTTGGCACAGCGCAGCTGCAGCAACCTTCATAACTTTTTAATTTATACGATATTTTTCAAATACGGCAAAATTGTTGTATCGTATTAGAATATCAACTTTAAAAACAAAAAAAAAAAACATCTTTTACAGATTTAATATCAATTAGCGAAACAAAAAAAAAATTGCTTATTGTAAAAATCTTCTTGTTCCAATTACAGTTTATTCCTTTCAATACATCTGTCGAAATACTTAAATACATATTCCCGTACATTTAATTCAGCTCCATTGTTATATGACATCACTGCTTGTATAAAGTCCAACATAAGGCAAAATCGGGTATACTCATCTAGTTCCAATGTTAGTCTTTTAGTTTGCTCTGTATGATTGAATTTGAGTGGAAATTTATTTGAATTTAATTTAGGTTGAATGTTTGTTGTAAAATCTACATAAAAAACATGCCACTGCAAATAATTCATCTCGCTAATGACTTTGCGATGACGTTGGAAAATTATTATTGCAGCTAAATTTTCAACATTAAATCCAATTTGTATTCTTATTGTTTGTTTTTTATCCAAATAGTAAATATAGCTTAATAAAAGATTTTTTTGTTGTTGTTCGTCGTTATCGTTATTGTTGTCGTTGTATATTTGTTTTTCGACAAATACTGCAGCATTTGATGTTGGCTCCATGTTTTTTAAACTATGTTTAGTTTTATAGCTTGAAAGTTTTGTATTTATAGCTTTTATCGTATACATTTTTTGAAAATTTTCCGAAACATTAATTGTATTTTTTTATCGTTTTTGGGTGGGACGGACGACATTGTGTTGAATAAATTAATAAAATTTTTCATACTCTTGCAGTTACATCGCATCCATAAATATACACAACAATATTGTCCACAGACTGATGTAAGATTTCTTTGTAAACGCTTATTGTTGAAAACAAAACATTTTGATTGATTTTGTAGACATTTCACAATCTCATTGTGGAATGGTGGATTTCCAAATGAATCAAAATATTCTGCACAACCTTGAACTGGCACGAAAATTGCTAACCAATGTGTTCCTTTTTTAGTAGAAGTGTCGGTGTTTATTACTAAAATACCTGGTTTAGAAATCTTTTGTGGTATTAGATCAAGCGCAAAAACTCCTTTAAATAATTTACGTGTTGCACTATTACATTTCAGAACTTTCGTTATCTGAAGTGTGTTCATTCTTTTGCAAATGAGAAATATCAATTAGTCGAGTATTTCCACTTATGTATGCTGTTAAAAATTCAGCTTTAAGTTTTCCATTTGTTAACACTATATCGAATTTTTCAAGCAAATTTATTATTTGATTAGTTGTTTTTTCATTGTCCATATGTCCAAAAAGAATAATTCTTGAGGTCTGTTCTTTTTAAGTCTCTGGTTGGGAATTTATACTTTAATTCTTTTACAATAGTAAAAGATTTTTAGTTTCAATGTTTTGCTGATGGAGCCCCTTGTATCGCGGGACCCATGACATGAGCATTGTGCGACGCTTCTTAGAACCACCACTGTATTAAATTTGAAAGTGTTTCCAGGTGTGGAAAATAGCTTAGAAAGCTTCCATTTAAAAATACAAAGTGATTGGAATAAGTCTTATTTTAGCAATTTTGTAATTTAATTAGTAATGATAATCATAATTATATTATGTTACAAAAAAGTGTCAAACTTTATTTATGCTATTAAACTTAAAAGTGTTTCCATAACTGGGAATAAGCCTAAAAAGCTTAAATTTAAAATTGTAGTAGGTGGAAAGAATCGTAGTGGTTTTATTAATATTTTAATACTTTTTTTGTAATGACGGCATCCGTATCTATATGTATGTTTGTATGGAGAAGGACACTAAGGCATTTTTCAAAATTGGATTATTTTTTTTTTAAAAAGAACACTAGGGCGTTTTTTTTTTCTGTTTGGAGAGACACGATGAACACATTAAATTGAATATATTACTTTTCCTTTAATTTGCCCACCTTTACCACCTATATATGTGTTCAAAGTTTTTTTAAGCTATTAAATTCTTAAAATAAAAACTTTTTTGTACGCTTTGCCAGTTTTTAAATTTTAAATGCTCGACGCCGCGTATTTCGGGTGCTCTCATATAAATTCATGTATTAAAATATATTTCGATAGAAACTATAAGTCGTACGCTTTGATTTAGGTTGGCCCCTATAGTATACATTTTGTAAAGTCAACGTTTTTATCGCGGGGCCCATGACAAACGGCATGTGCAACGCCCCTTACAATTTCCACTGTATTAAATTTATAAGTGTTTCCAGGTGTGGGAAGTGGCCTAGAAAGCTTCCATTTAACATTACAAATTGACTGGAATAGGTCTTATTTTCTCAATTTTGTAATTTAATTAAATATTATTTATTAAATATTATTAATTATTTATAAATTATTATTAATTATTATTAATTCTTTATTAATTATTTATAAATTATTATTAATTATTTTTAATTATTTATTAATTATTATTAATTATTTATTAATTATTTTCTAAGAATTATTATTAATTATCTAATTATTATTATTAATTATTTATTAATTATTATTAATAATTATTAATTATATAATAAGCAATTAATAATAATTAATAATTATTTAATAATAATTGATAAATGATTAATAATAATTAATAAATAATTAAAAGTAATTAGTAAATGTTAATAATAATTAATAAATAATTAATAATAATTAATAAATATTTAATAATAATTACTAAATAAATAACAATAATTAATAAATAATTAATAATAATTAAAAAATAATTAATTAAAATAAATATAATAAATAATTATTAATTATTTATTAATAATTAAAAAATAATTAATTAAAATAAATATAATAAATAATTATTAATTATTTATTAATTATTGTTATTTATTTAGTAATTATTATTAAATATCTATTAATTATTATTAATTATTTATTAATTATTATTAACATTTACTAATTACTTTTAATTATTTAATAATTATTATTAATCATTTATTTATTATTTATCAATTAATAGTAATTAATAAACAATAAATAATAATTAACAATAATTAATAAACAATTAATAATTATTAATAATAATTAATGATAATTAATAAACAATTAATATAATAATTAATAAATAATTAATAATAAAGAATAAGCAATTAATAATAATTAATAATTAATTAATAATAATTAATAAATGATTAATAATAATTAATAAATAATTAATAATAATTAATAAATAATTAATAATAGTTAATAAATAATTAATAATAATTAATAAATAATTAATAATAATTAATAAATAATTAATAATAATTATTAGTAAACAATTAATAAATAATTAATAATAATTAAAAAATAATTAATAATAATTAATAAACAATTCATAATAATAAATAATAATTAATAAACAATTAATAAATAATTAATAATAATTCATAAATATTAAGAAATAATTTATAATAATTAATAAAAAAATAATAATAATTAATAAATAATTAATAATATATTTAATAATAATTAATAAATAATAATTAATAAAAAATTAATTAATAATAATTAATAAATAATTAATAAATAATAAATAAAAATTGAAAGACACTTTTAATGTGTGTATAATATTTTTTATTTTAAACATCTTTAAATTGTGATTTTTATTATTAATATTAAGCTAACAAAAATTTGATTTTTTTATTTTGGTTTTTTACAACTATTGCTCAATGGCATAATGCCCCCAAGCATATGCTTTTATATTATCTTCAGTTACATATCTTTTATTATCTAATGAACTTAAAGCTACTTTATTTAAATTTTGTGTATAAATTGTATGTAAATGTGATCTAAATATTTTCATTTGTTTTAAACGAGTTTCATTTTTTAACAAACAATTTTTATAATTATCTAATGTTAAAGAATTGACAACATATTTCTTTATTTCTTTAGCTTTTTTAATAGTTTTATTTTCATATGTTTGAAGGAAATACATTTTAGATTTTAATCCAATAAATTCAGAAACAATTTTTCCATTAAATTCATCTTTAAAAAGACCCAGAACTTTTTTATTCATTAGAGGAAAATTAAATAAATTGTTGGATGGATAATCTGATGTATCAAAACGTTTTGGTATTTCATTAAATATGTCAGCGTAAAAATCATCTGTCTGTATAGTATAAATAAAACTGTCAGTGTCTGTATAATTTAATAAAGCCTTACGACCATATTTAGGTTTAATATAATCATAATGAAAATCATACATAAGAATTTTAGATTGTTCGAGTACCGTAAATCCCAAATATATAGGTTTGTCATAATATATATTTGTATGATTAAGCTGAATGGCTATCAAGTTTTTAGTAAATCTAGAGTGGGTATGATAATTTCGTTTTGCTATTAGCGCTCGAACACCTAAATGTCTTCCTTGACTTTCCCAAGACGTAGCTATTTTGACATTTTTACTTTTATCTACATTTTCCATTGTTTTACCGAAAACAGCATTATTCATTAATTTAAAATAATCTTTTTCAAAAACATTTTTAGCCATTGACCTGTGTGCGTTATTTAAATCAATATATTTTTATAACCAATTGCTTTGTTTGAATTTTAGTACTCTATAAATTTTTTTGAGAATCATGCCGTTTCGAAAACATTGTTTTAAATTTTGATAATGGATAATATATTTTCGTTTGTTTGTTAAGTCAACTAACAGTTTAGGAATTTCATCTTTCGGTGGAACTTTGTTTTCAGCACAAAAAGGAAAATCATTGTGCAAATCATGTAAATGTTGAGGGTAATCTAAATCCACTTCTAAAACGTAACCAATTTGCGAATCATCGGCAACTGAAAGCACATCAATATTTTCAGGAGTATCAACCCACTGAAAATCTTTATGTGGTAAATATTGTATCATCGCCCACCCATATAAATTGTTAGCATCTTCATACACTATGTATTTAGAAGGTTCGTTTTTTTATAAGATTCCCCCATAAATTTATTATTTGCTACTGAATGTCTAAGTGAGCACTGACTAATTCCACCACGTATCCCTTTTTTAAAAAAATTATACATATCAACATCAGTTAACAACTCTAACTTGATATCAGTGTATTTTAACATAGCCGCCCATGACAAACCTGATGTAGTGTAAAAATTTGCAGGATCTAAAGAATAGATTTTGGAGCATATTTTTCGGAAGTTTTCAAAAACAGCAGTCAAAATAAGTACATCTGTTTTAAGCTAAAGTTTAAGATAGTCCCATAAATTTTGACATTTAAACGTATTCCATACATTAACTGCATGAATGTACTCTTCATCGAAACATGGTGTGTTTGTCATTTGATTGGTAAAACTGTCTTGTGATGGTAAACATGTTTCGTCAAGTCGTTTAATGGAATTTAAATACTCATAGGGAAAAACTCCCTTTCGAGTCATAAGTATAAATTTTTCATTATTATTGAATTCTTTTTTTATATGAAACAGATCGTTTTCATTTAAATTTTTACACAATGAATCAAGGCTAGAAGCCATAAATCTGAAGCTATCAAGAAAATGTAAATAAAATGAATGATTATTATCTATGGTAATTTTTTTAGATAATGAAATATAACGTTCTTTATTCAAAGGAATGACACCAATATGTCCATTCACTTCGTTTAGCTCTTTAAATAAAAGATGACAATCATAGCCGGAAAAATTGTGAAAGAATATTGGGAAAAAATTTGATCGCCTATACAATAAGTTGCAATAAGAATGAGCAGGACCTCTATAATTGCCAGTAAAGTGACAATGGTCTCTAATTCTATTATTAAAATCTAAATGCTTACCACATATGTGACACGTTTCTTGAACCAATTGTTGCAGCTGCTCATCCAGTGTTAGTGGATTCATCGGCTTTGAACTCATAAAGAAGGTTGAATATAATTCACTGCATGTTTCCGTCAATGATTGGATAAATTCCTTAGCACAGTTAGCTCCAACAAATTCTTTGAAACAGCTTAGACTATCATGAAAAGAACACTTAATGTAGTACGAGAAAGCTACTGGAACATGTTGATGAATGTTTGTTGTTGAATACATCATGGGATCAGAATTGCATGTTGCAATAGGCTGTAAAATACTCTCAGCATCGGCATAAATAACAAAAGGTGTTTTCAATTGTTGTTGATAATTCTTAAACTCTAGTGTATTTTTTTCAACAGATGGAAGCTTTGTAACTACTTTATTGCATTCGAGTATGTGTAAGTCACGTTGTTGTAATGTATGAAAATGTTGCAAGCACATATTACAAATATAAATTAGAATAATAATGATTAGTATTCTTTGTTACAGATCGACTTATCAATCTTGATAAATGTTTTATGTAAACAAAATAAAATTTTTCATCCCTTTCCAAAAGCAATAAATTGACATGAAACACTTTTTTTACATTTTGTCAAATAAAATGGCCTTACAACCTCATATTTCTTATTAATGACTTCCAGTTCAAGCAAATTTATGCTTATGTCATTATTAACTTCTTCGAATAAATTTAATTCAGACAATTTAGCTCACCATGAATTTACTTACCGTAACTTATTAATTCTGCAACAATGTTGAATCGTATTAGCATATTAACTGTTTTTTTTTTTTAGAAAGGCAACCTTACTATTCTAATCATAAAAATAAATAAATCTATAAAAAGTTGTTGAGACACTACATCAACTGCCACACCCTTGACAACTATTTAATTTATATTATATTTTTCAAATACTGCAACAATGTTGCATCGTATTAGCATATTAACTTCTTTAGAAAGGCGTGCTCGCATTACTATTCTAATCATAAAATAAAATAAATCTATAAAAAGAAGTTTTTTGGCACAGTGCAGCTGCAGCAACCTTCATAACTTTTTAATTTATACGATATTTTTCAAATACGGCAAAATTGTTGTATCGTATTAGAATATCAACTTTAAAAACAAAAAAAAAAAAACATCTTTTACAGATTTAATATCAATTAGAGAAACAAAAACAAAACAAAAACAAAACAAAAAAAAATTGCTTATATTAAAAATACTTATTACAGTGCTTAAGCGACCCCTTGGCGCAAAGGCCCGTATTCAAGACTAGTTTCGGTCTTTGCAGGTCCGAAAACAGTCTGTGAAGGTCCGAAAACGGTCTGTGAAGGTCCGAAAACGGTCTGTGAAGGTCCGAAAACGGTCTGCGAAGGTCCGTTAATGGCTTTAAAAATTTACTGCTCTTTAGTATATCTAGGTATCCCCACTTTTGTTTATGAAATCAGAGTTATAAATAAATGGCTAGGTTATTAGTTTTTTTTATTATAATAAAGAACAAAATGAATGGCAGCAACAACAATAACAACAACAGCGGCAGCAGTAGCAGCAGTAGCAACAATGGCAATAGGAAAGCTATAGTTGATTTACAATTTGTTATTGGACATAACATACAATATTTTTTGAAAGAATTTTCTTTGATAGCTGATGGTTCTCTAATACCAGTGTTATTTATATTTAAAGCACCGTATTCATTTGAAGAGTTAAATAGTGATGTTAAATGGCAAAATGAGTACAACAAAAAGAACATTAATAACTTGGATTGGAATGATGGCTTTATAGAGTATTTAAAAGTTAAAAATGTCTTTGAGGAACATCTAACAACATTATTTGATGTTGTTTATCTAAAAGGTCTTAAAAAAAGCAATTTTTAGAAACTTTTATTTCAAATTCAGTAAAAGTTATTAATTTAGATAACAAAATTCCATCTCTACAAAAACTAAGGAATTACATCACCATTTGCCCTCACCATCATAATACAGAAAATTTGTTGCAAAGATGTGCTGTAAAAAATTGTATAAACTTGTACATGTATTTAATAAAAGATAATAATAATAATTGGCTTTAAAAAATATTTGTTTTATTTATTATTGAAGAATATATTTTTTCAGACATAAAAAATGTTATTTCATAAAATAGTCTAGAATAATTGCACTGAGCTATATGTAAATTGATAGGAATGTAAAAATCTTCTTGTTCCAATTACAGTTTATTCCTTTCAATACATCTGTCGAAATACTTGAATACATATTCCCGTACATTTAATTCAGCTACATTGTTATATGACATCACTGCCTGTATAAAGTCCAACATAAGGCAAAAGCGGGTATACTCATCTAGTTCCAATGTTAGTTTTTTAGTTTGCTCTGTATGATTGATTTTGAGTGGAAATTTATTTGAATTTAATTTAGGTTGAATGTTTGTTGTAAAATCTACATAAAAAACATGCCACTGCAAATAATTCATCTCGCTAATGACTTTGCGATGACGTTGGAAAATTATTGTTGCAGCTAAATTTTGTCGTTCGTACAGAACGATATATCTACTAGAGCGCACGTCATTTTCAAGTGATTAAAAATGGTTCACTAAACTTCCTTTTATATGTTTACGTAGACGTTACGAATTTTATCAATTTCGATACTGGCGTCGAATTCCGCAAACACAATGCATGTTAATGTTGAAGTTAATGGAGAACTGAGCCTTGCTTCAATCTTTACAACTCCCTAGTTTAATAAACTCTGGCATGTATCAGTTCCAGAGCCGTCTGGTGATAAATCAAAAGCTTGTATTGTATAACCTTTTGCAAATAGTTCTTTTGAAATTTGATGTCCTCTATCAGAATGATGTATACCTGTTCCGCTAAATAATGTTAAATATGCAAGAGAATTGCAATTGTTATTCGATGTAAAACTTGTTTCAATTGCAGAGTTTGGTAAAGGCACTCCAGTCACATACACTTGAAATTGTGTGAGATTTTGATGATCGAAATGGTATGGATTTTTTGATCTTTTACCATTAAAATTTCCATTATTAACCATACAAAATATAAGAGCTTTTGGTATTTGCCCTATAAATATATTATCCAATGATATGTTGGATGTGTTAGCTGGAATTGTAAATGTTTTGATTTCGCTTCTAACATAAAAATATTTTGCATTAGCCTTTTTCAAAACAGTATTATGTGCTATTAATATGCTAGGATTAATTGTTAAATGTTTCATGTATAATGTAGCTTCGAGAATTTTTAAATAACTTTCATCGTTATCGTTAAAGAAAATAAAAAAATCTTGTTTTTCTAATGCCAGAGCAATTCGAATGTCAACGTTATTTAAAAGTAATTTGGAAGTGTTGAAGAAATCTACATGTAATTTTCCCATTAATTTTACTATTGTAGAATTATTGTACAATTTTTGTCTTGATTTAGAACCAGAATTGTTAAAATCATTTACATTTGGTTTATCCAATTCCCAACCAGATGCTTCCAAATGTGTTTGACTGGAATCTGTACCATAATTTAGTAAAGTAGTTAAGTATGCTTTATAATGGTATAAGGAATTTGAAGGAGTGATGTTTTTTCTATTTAGAGTTACATTACATTGTTTAATTAAAGAGTGTAATAAATTATTTGCAATACTGGGCTGCGGGGCTGCTTTTACATCAGTTCCGGTTCCTACTTTATCATTTGCACTCCAAGCTGATCCATCTTTTTTTAATATTTGAACTTTAAATTTGATGTAGGTTGACGATAAATCTCGATATGTATCTGCATTTCCAAGCGAAACAAATTCAATAGTTGACGGTGATGCCTCTAAAGAAGCTAAAGGATTGTATGCTACCTCTTCTGAACGCAATATACTTCGGATATACAATATAAGTTCGGATTTCATGCATTCCATATTTAATTGAATATATCAGAGGTTTTAATTTGCTTTTTTCGTCGCTTCGACTTTAAATGTGTCTTTTTAGAAACTGCTCGTCTTTTTATACCGCTGGGTCTTTTTATGGCTTTTCGTCTTCCACCATACATTGAATGCAGTTTGACTTTACTTTGATATTTTACAGCTTCTGTTATGTTTACACGAACCTTTACTTTGATCAATTACGAATGACACGAACTTTGACATGAACGAACCTTTACTTTGATCAATTACAGCTCCTTTTATGTTTACACCAGATGCTACATCACTTAAAATATTTTTACTTGTGTTCACAGCCTCTGTTTTAATTAAGTCCCAACCTGATGTAAAAACTGGCTTTAAGTAACGAATTAAACTTCCGAATATATTTCCAAAACCACGACCTCTTTGAATAGCTGGATAAAATTGTAATAAAGGTCTTATATCATTGATTCCTCCACCTACTTGAGAGGAATAATATCTCACGTAAGCTCTTTCCATGTTTGATATGATATCATATTTGGGTAGTAGTATTTATATTGTCTTCGGGAAATCAATGCTTTATAAAGTGTAATACAATTTTTGTTGGATAGTAACTGGAAACAAAATTTATTCCATCACCGTATTGGTTGCAAATTTTAATCGCTATAGTTTTAAAACAATTTTTTTCTGTAGGTATGTAATGGACATTTTCAAATTCAATATTTGTAGGTATTCTGTAATTTTCTATATTGATAGCTCTTAATGCACGCACTTTGCTACTTCCAAAAACAGATGATTGAACTATATCTGAATAAATCATCAACATTCCATTCAATTCGTCTTTATTATTAGCAACAGCTAATTTGAATAGTTCCGGTAATTTTGTTTTGAAACTTTTTATATTTTTTTTCTGTTGTAATAGTTCAGTTAATAATGTTTTTACGTTATAGCTATGATTAACTTTTATATAGAAACTATCTTCATCAAAAGTTTGCGATATATGAATTAAATCCTTTCGATTAGATTCTGACATTTTTTTAAATACTACATCATCATCATTTTTTGCATTAGAGATATATGTCAAAATTTCGTTAAAAAATTCTGTAAAAACCTGGTTTCGAGTAAATCCTGGATTAGGAGTTATATTTTTAATAAGTGTTGGCAAAAAATTAAACTTCCAATCATGTAATTCTGAATCGTCATATGAATAATATGTGTAACCTATAGATTTGGTTACTTTGATTTTTTCAAGAGGTTTTTCAAGGTTTAATACATAAACATTATACTCCCCAATATTAATAAGAGCACAATTTTCTTTGTTAAATTATTCCGTTTGTAGGAAATCATTCAGATAAATTTCTGAAAGACCTACTTTCCAGTTTCCGTTTCTTAAATCAAAGTGAATAGGCAGTTTATTTTCGAATGAAGCTAAAGTGTTGTCTGGAAACAGTTCTAAATTATCATTACTAAACAATGTTACGTAGAAATCATCTTGACTATCCATCTTTGTTAACTTCTTCTAAAACATAAAATATTGCACTATTTATATGTTGTCCATTCTGGTGTTGATGAAGTTCTTAGTTTTGGACTTCTTAGTAAAGGTTTTAGTTTTCGTTTTTTTGTTTCAGGAAACTGTGAAAGTATAGTTGAGGAAATTGAACTACCGGCTGATCTTAGTGTCTTCTTTTTTTCAGGAGATGGTACAGCAACGGTAATTACATCACCACTTGGTGTTTCAAACATTCGATAATCAGAACTTAGAGATGGTCTTTGTATTAGTTTTTCGTCTTTCAGCATTTCAGTTTGAGCTAATTTTTTAAATGAATTTTCATCATCTAAGTCGTAATGTGTTAAATCAATATCCATATCTGAATGCTCTTTTTTTGGATCATATTCAAACACTTCATCAGGAACTAATGGTACAAAATTAGTCTGTGCTGATGTTGATTTGTATTTTGGCAATTCAGTTTCTGTATATGCATTTCGTTTAGAAAAGAATTTTGTTTGAGTGCCTGTATCAAATGTAAGATTATTAGCCTTTTCTGGTAATTTTTTTACGTGTCTTTTGTTAATTCCATATTTGTGGAGATTTTGGCGATATAAGTACCATTTTTGCAATGGTTTTAGTTTTTTATCTTATAAAACTTTTTTCATTTTTTTGATCTAATAAATCCAAGTTTTTATCATCCTGAAACAATTTACTAAATTTTGAAAATATTTCTGGTGACATAACAATCATTCGCTGCATTATGTTTTACTGAGCAATTTCCCTATTACATCAGATAATATAGTTCCGATTAAAGTTGGTAAAAACCCACCATGTTGAACTAATATTTTTCTTTTGGCTTTTATACTTTTCTTAGAACAGGCTAGAAATCTTAATTGTTTTCTATGTTTTTTTAATTTGGTTTTTGTGCTGGTGATATTTTATTATTACCATTTAATTATATTGATTGCAATTTCAGCAATAGTTTTTATAATATCGTCATCACAATATTTAAGAATATTTTTACGAAATTTCTTGTTGTTGCACTTTCCTAGTACACGTAATATATGTTGGTATTTCTTCAATCGTTTCATACTTTTCACAGCTGCTGTTATTCAAATCACCCGTATCACAGAAACATATACAATATTCTTTGAAAAAAATATTAGTTCTAATACGAATGAAATAGTTAATGTCTTGTGTTAAATGCAACACAATATAACCATGAGGTTTTGATGTTGACTCATTATATACTCTCAAGAAATCTTTTATATTTTCCGGATATAGTTGTCTAGCAAGAGGAAAAATCTGTGATTTGTCTCGAGGGTTTTTGAAAAGCACTAAATATTTACAATTTAATGAAATATCTCTTGAAAATTTTCCCTGATGAAAAACGTTTTGCGTTAACAATATAATAGATAAATTACGATGGTGTGAACCTTTAGTAAATAGCTCACATACCTGTTTATTTGCAGAATCTAACATTAAATCATCTAGAACAATTAAAGTAGGTTTACTTTCATTACTACTAAATTCTTTTGGGATACTGGTATAAAAGTCTATATAAGGAAAAGCTAGATTTTTTGGAATAGCAGAAATTTCTGGGTTACAACATTTTATTGTTTCAATTTTCGGATAAATCAATCTATCAATATTTTCAATTAAATTGCTCACAAATGTTGTTTTCCCACATCCAGATAGTCCCGCTATCATCATTGTAAATGGATGAATAAAATTAATCATTTTTGGTCTGTGTCTGATAGAAACTGAATTTAAAATGCAATTTAGAGATAATATAAAAGCAGCGAACATATTCTTAGTACAGTCATTTTGAATTATGGAAGTAGAGGAGTTCTTAAATATTTATTCCTCCGTCTTATTAGATGATCATAAGAAACTAATATTACATCTATATAAACACATCAAAAATTTTTCTGAGGTCAATAAATACACTTCAATTTATGGTACTCATTTTGCCCTTTGTCCGTGGGCATATGATAATTCTACTTCTGGACCAGATACATGTGAATGTCATACAATAGAAAAATATAAAATCACTTAAGAAGATTGAGAAAATAACCTGAAATCTTTACTTTATTATTACGTTCCATTCTATGCTGTAAGAAATGAAAAAATAAAAAATCATAAAAATCAAAAAGAAGTTAATTGCTTTTGGTACTTATTTTGTAAACATAAGATAAAAATAAAAGACATATTTATTTTTATGTTAAAAATCTTTTATTAAATTTTTTATTATTATATTTTTATTTAAATCTAAGTTGAAAAATTTTTTACGATAACCAGATGTTAAGATTTTAAAAATTTTAAATTAATATGTAAACAAATTTGAATGATTTACTTATCAACACGTAATTTTTTCCTATTATATCCATAGGGTGAAGAACTACCATCTGTCGGTGCTATTAAATGAATTTAAAACTGCTTCCTTTATGCTATTAAAATTAATTTTTTGTGAAGCTTCATAACTAAGAGAGAATCCTTTAACTTTACAAACAATTTTTTCGGTATTATCTTTTGTACAGTAAATTTTGTAGGCGTAGTTCTTGGGCCCACCACTTACAAATTCTGTAATATAACTTCCTATACCATAACACTCTAACTCATCTGTCATGTCTCCTATAAATTCCCCTGTTTGTGGTTCATATTCTCCTTTTCGACTAATATACAACACAGAATCGGTGTCCCTATATAATACTCTACTATCTAGCTTCTCTAGATAACTGTAAAGTTGAAGACGAGCCTGTGTTGTTGTATAAGCAGCGATACTTACGTTGACAGTAGATAAAGAAGTTGCTGCTTCTTCCTTATACTTCCAGCTGGCCACTATGTTTTCTTCATTTACTGGAAATATGTGACATACTTCTACAGAGGGGTTTGTTATTAACTCGTAAAGTTTAAAAGGTTGATTTATAATGGTGGCTTGTTGTTGATTTTCCTTTTGCCCAAATTTTCCCCAGAATGAGTTTAAAGTAATCTTAGCAAAAGATCTTAAACCAGGATTATTAACTACTTTATCGTATTCTAATTTAATTTCTTCCTTTTCAAAAAAACTATGAATATATTCTTCCTTTTCTTTTTGAGTTTGACATTTTATTGGCCACCCAGAAGCTTCTTGTTTAATCTTTATAAATTTATTCATCATTTTAGTGAATAAACCATCAATACCATTGCAATTGTCATATTTTACTGTTTCGTATTCCCAAACTTCATAAATATTTAAAAGTTTATACCCTTTTTCAATTGCTTTTTTAATTTCATCAATTACCCAAGTTCCTACTAATGCTCTTTCATCGTCTGTATGTTCACAGTATTTTCCTTGATATTTTTGTTCACTACAAGTGTTACATAGTGAGAACATCAATTTATTATTTTGTTTGACAGGTAACACGGGGTGTAATAGATTTGTTGGTGGTAAGATTTTACATTTAATAATACCGTCAATAGTCATTCTGTTTAACTTAGAGCAAGTTTCTTCTCCAACATAAATCTTAGGATGGTTTATGGGTTCCTCGTTTGCAAACATATGGGTATAAGGAACATCACACATCTATGTATTTAATTTTTTCTCCGTGCTTACATTTATAATATATGTAAGTATTTCCCGTTCTTCCGCCATAAAATGCATCACGAGGATTTAAATGAACTAAATTAATTAATGAATGATTTTCTAAATATCTCATATTTTCATTCTGTCTCATTAGCTCCCGGAATTCACATTCCCACATCTCATTAACTTTATATCCACATGATTTTATAAACTCTGATCTCATTAATGTTTTTTCATATCGTAGATTCAAAGTATCGCCAGAGTTATCATGTAATGGTATATCCCTCTGGTTTGTTAAACATTTTGGATGTCCATGATAATAGCAACCGTAAAATTTAAATATTTCTTTAGTCTCTTCGCAAAATCCATCGACTTTAACAAATCCCGATTTGTTTTTCTTTTTCATTAAATGGACATTTCAAATCATTTTTTCTCAAATCTTTTTCCAAAATTTTTGACTGATTGTCTTCCATCCTATATCCTTTTCTTGGTATAATTCCTATAGTATTCGATTTGAGAAAGTTTCTTCTATATACAAGATTACAGGCTGAAGCTATTGTTGTTGCTTCTACAAATGGTTTCACATTACATTCTTCTATAAAAAATTTTCGGAAAACCAGACATGCTCTAATCAGAATTTCAACATCATTTATACAGTATTCTAAAATATCTTTCTCCATATTAAATTCTGAGTTTCTATTTTGTTCATACCACATTGAAAATTTATTACGCTCATCTGCTTTCATTGTATTAAAGTTATAGTATTTAATTGCTGGAAGTGGACCAATGTAATTTTCATTTTCCAATTTATTAAATAGATGCGGAACATAACCCTTTTTCAAATTGATTGATAAATTAAAAGCTTTTGGTAATTTTGCCAAGGCCATAGGAAAGTAATTCATAGAATCTATAAATTTAATATTATCAATTATCATAACAACAATTTTTGTACCTCGCATAATTAACTTTGGTTCAGGTACAGTTTTATTGAGTATATAATTCAGAATAAATTGATGGTCAAAGACCTGACCATTATGAACAATTATGACAATCTTTTTGAATTCCTTTCTTAGTTTTAAAATAAATTCCATGAAATCCTCTATCACATTTTTCGTTTTAAAAATTCTCTCTCTTAATTTACATTTTCCACAGAAGTATAGAGAATCAATGTTAATACATTTAAAGCATCTTAGCTGAGCCACACATAAACTTGGAACATGTTCTTTTATTTTTGTAGAGCTAATTTCTTCTTGTCTTGTTTCTAAATCATAAAATATGTAAATGCAATTTTCAAAATTTACTTTTGTTTTGTCTTGCTGAATGAAGCATTTATGTTTTTCAGGAACATGATTATCGCAAATCTTACAAAAATATTCTCCACATATATGAGTCCTACTGCTTTTATGAACTTTAAAACAAGATTTCCATTTTCTAATTTCTTCACAGATGCTTCTATTTTTTGAACTGGCAACCTTATGGCTTTCAAAACATGTTTGACCACGAAATGTTCGATTACACTGCATACATAAAATATTTTTAACATTAAGTGAACAAGCTGGTGAGTTTTGACAGCGAGGGCAACTTTTCGAACATCTATGTTCATTTTTTTAGAAAATGGAATATGACATTCTTCACAATAAAATGCTGTGCAAAAAGCAGCTGTTAGTGAGGTTATTACATTGTAATGATTATTATGATATAACAAGTTAATTTTTTTCTCATTATTTAATCGTTCAAATATTATTTCTGCACCCCTTGTTCCATATTTATATACAACAATCTTGTGTTTGTGTAAAAATTTTTGATTTTTCTAATAACTTTAAAGCTGTTAAAGTTTGAAGTTTTCCTATATTTTTTCGAATTTTTTCATAATCATTAAATTTTTCAATTTTAGCTATTGAAACAACAAGTGCACGCGGTAAACATAAATTATCGCTATTTGTTATTGCTATTATTCCTCTGCTTTTTAAGCATTTCTCATCAAAATTTGAATATTTATTACTTCTACCTCTACCAACGGGTAATTTAACATGGGTAACTGTTAAACAAAAAGTGTCTGTACTTAAACCTGTAAACGTAAAATAAAAATAGTTTATAATAAATGAAGCCAAAAATGTATTATAAATAACTACTTTGGAAAACATTAGAAATTACATCCCAAACGTCCCTAAATTTTAGTTCATGAGCGGATCTAAAACTGAGATACGCAGGACCTTGATGTTCAAAGCTCTCTCCACAAAATGTTAACCCAATCTTATCCCTGGAATTCACATCTTTCACAGCTATGTTGATTATTTGATGTATAGCATCCTTAATCCAGCTAATTGGTTCTCTATTGTCAGGTACGGATTTAATTAAAAATTTTATTTTGTGCCAGTTCATATTAAACCGTTTAACAAATGTCGAATTTTCACTTTCGATTATATAAGGTGTTATAGTTTCGGTAAGAAACTTTTGTAAAATAATTTTTTTCGACATTTTCTTTATACGAATTTTATACGAATTGAGATGTTAAATGCTTGAATAACAGAATAATATTAAATTTTTAATACAGATTCACTCTGTTAAATTAATGTAATTGTGTAATCAAACGTCGCTTTAATAAATTATAGTTGTTTAACTAGAATCCCATTTTAATACTATCTTAAAATAAAAAGAATTGAAAAACAAAAAGCAATCTAAATTTATCTTCAATACATTTGAATTAGTATAAATACATTGGGATTTTATACAAAAAATATCAGTTTAATTTCAAACAAGCAAGATATGGCACAGGAATATTTAAACTTCTTCATGACTGCAGAAGAGGCTGCAACTGCTACTACTAGTACAGCAGTGCGTCTTCCTGCGAAAAGGAGAAAGGTAAAAAATGAAGATGACGCTTCTACTCATCTTCATCAACAACAACAACAACTACATCAACAGCATCATCAGCAACAACAACATCAACAATCACAACAACAACAACAACCGCAGCAACAGCAATAACAGCAAAGCAACTACAACAACAGTAACTACAACAACAACAAGATTATCAGAGTAAGGCAACATCAAATCCCATCAGAAAAAGAAAACTGGCGGAATTATTTAATTTAAAAAAAAAAATTTTTTTAAATTTTTGAAAGTTAAAGTTATGGAGCCAAGTAGGCTCTATAAAATAAATAAATTTAAAAAGTTAAACACCGTTTACGGTGAAAAATGGGTCTTCGAGACCCTACATAATATTATATTTATACCGCATCAAAAAATTGTGGTATTTGAATATAATGATTTCCGTGAAGAAATCGAAAAAAATGAATATTTCCTCATAAATGACAAAAAAGCCAATTAAATTTAAAAGAAGAACGTGGTGATTTTCAATTCGCCACAAATCAGTAATAGTTTTAGACTAATTTTATATAAAAAATTTTATTTCAAAGAAATTTTCTACTGTTTTTAATTTATTTTCATTTTTCAGATGTTAAGATTTTATTTCATTTTTCAGATGTTAAGATTTTATTTTATTTTTCAGATGTTTTCAAGTTTTATTTTCAGGTGCTTATTAGAGTTTTATTTTACAGATATCAAACAATATTTGTTGAATTTATCCAAGTATTATGTGTGTCATCAAAACCTAGCCATTTAACAAAAACGCTATTTCCTTGCTTTTTCAGAGTTTTTTCTACAAGATAAGTATCTGGGTATTTTACAGGTGTAAGCTCAGCTTGATAAAAACCCCCAGAAATTGGCGTATCAGTATAGTCCGATAATTGATATGTAACAGGATAAGTATTATTGATTTTATCAATCTTAAATACTTCAGTTGACCAATTCGGTTGATAACCTTTTTCGAAATGACCTTTATATTTACTTATTCTTACAAAATTTCCAATTTTATATTTACTTTTTTGAAAAATTTTAGGCTCAGTATATATATTCCGCAGTATATTTTTTTCGTTTTTTTTTTGTAATTTTTTCAGGAGGAAGTTTTGTTGAATTATATTCTTTTATTAATGATTGTATAATAAGTAATCATTTATAATTCCCGTTTAAACTAAATTTTTTCCACATAGAATTTCTCAATGTACGGTTAAATCGTTCAACAATTGATGTTTTTAATTCGCTAAATGTGTGATAATGATTGATTGATTTTTCTTTCATATAATTTTGAAATTGTAAATTAAAAAATTCCTTGCCTTGATCAGAGTGAATATTTTTTGGTATAACTTTAGCTCTAATAATAATTGTTTGCATTTAAAACATTTTCAGCATTTTTTGTTTTCACAGGTTCAGCATAGGCATATTTGGAAAAAGTATCAATGACCGTCAGCATATATTTATAACCATTATTAAATTTTCCATAAGGTATCATTTCGACTAAATCGATTTGCCACGTGTCATTTAGACCTTTCTGTTTGAATTCTAAGAAATTTACGTCTTGCCTGTCTATGAATTTCAGTCACTATTTGAGCTCTTGACATTTTGTTTTAAAAATGTTAAAGGTAATGTTATAATAATTATTATACATAAAATGATAGACTAAAGCATGGTGTAAACTAATCATCTAATTGAGTTTAATTTGCTTTTATACTTTTTTACATGAGTATATAACTCAACTATTATTTTCAAATTTAATTCACTTCCATTCTGAGTGCTCAACAATTCACTGAAATGCTGCCTGATTCCACATCATTTCCATTTAAAGAAACTGTAGATGATGTAAATACACAAGGTCAGATACAAGAAAATGAAATTACGTCCACCATGGACGACGAAGATTTAGCAGAAACTGAGGAATTTATACCACCGTTCCAGATAGTTGAATTAGAAGACGAAGAAGAAGAAGTGGAAGAAGAAATTGAGGAAGATGAGGAAGCAGTTCCATTTAATGAAATTTGGGACATAAATAATCAGCAGGGAGATCTTGATTATTTCAATGATTTAATAATCCTAAATAATTTTAATTAAATAATCTAATGAAAGGTGTACAGAAAAATATTTGTCTATCTAAAACATATAAATAAAAAATGAAAATTTTTATATTATTTGTTGTGATTTATTTTGTTTGTTTTATGTAGTATATTACAGATTTGTTCCTTTAAAATTACATTACATTTCCTTTATTAAATTTTTTTAAAAAAGCGTTCATACTATAACCGCAACATCTATACCACGTATAAACACAACAATATTGCCCACAGACATCTGAATAGTTACTTTGTAACTGTTTCTTATTAAAAATTATACATTGGTTTTTTAAGTAACTTAAAATTTCTAATTTATCTGGTTTTCTACCAAACGAATCAAAATATTCAACACAGTCATTCTTTGGCTTAAAAATAGCTAACCAATGTGTTCCCGGATCTTTTGATTTATCAGTGTTTACAATTAACAAAGTTTGTTTTTAATTATTCTGGGGAGTTGATCCAGAGCAAAAACTCATTTAAAAAATTTACGTGTGTGTTTGTTACATCTTAATACGTCACTTATCTCTAGGGTATTCATCAACCAAATTGACTCAAGTCATATACTTTAGTTGTTTCTTTAATATAATTTGATAAAAACTCTTTTTTGATTTTTTTATTTGTTATAATAACATCAAATTTTTCTAGTATTTGACAGAGCTCTTTATTTATTTTATCGTTATCATTTATAAAATCCCTAGTTGGAAATTTATACTTGAGCTCTTTTACAAACAGTTCCAAAAGAGTAATTATCAAAATTATCATTTATAAAATCCCTAGTTGGAAATTTATACTTGAGCTCTTTTACAAACTTTTTACAAGCTTCTTTAAAACCAACTATACAAATATCTTTCGAAAACAAGGTATTATTATCATCACTACAAAATGTTACATCCAGAAGTGCACAAGACAGTGACATTTTGTCAAATATTCAAATTTACTTTTATGTATGCTATTTATAGGTTTGAAAATATATTTCGGTTTTTATCAATTTGTAAACTTGCATCAAATTCTCCATAAACAATAGCAGTCAGTGTAGATGTAAGTGGTTTTGATAGCCTTGCCTCAATTCTAAATGTACCTTGATTTAGTAGACCTTGACACACTTCATTTCCTGATGCATCTGGAGTTAAATCAAAAGCTAGAATGAAAAACCCATTACTAAACATGGTTTTTGTTATGGTCTTTGTTCCTGAAAAAAGTGTACTGTATGCTCTTGTACAGCAATTATTTTCATCTGAAAAACTGGTTTCAATTGCTGAATTAGGTATTTGAACACCATTTACGTTTAACACAAATTGTGAAATATCAAAATGTTTAAAATTGTATGGGTTTTTTGACCTTTTTCCAGAGTAACCTGTATTTTCTGTCATACAACAAATGATTGTGTTTGGTAACTGTCCAATAAAAACATTATCAAGTGATGTTGATGAACTATTCTGTGGAATGGTAAAAGTTTTTACCTCTACCCGTTTGTGATTGTATTTGGCATTAGTTTTTTCCAATACAGCATTATGTGCTAATAGCACACTAGGATTAATTGTTACATGTCTCATAAATAAAGTGGCTTCTAACATTTTCAGTTGAGATTCATCAGTATCATCTACAAAGAGGTAAAAATCTGGTTTTTCTAATGTTAGGGCAACTCGAACATCGACATTGTTTATGAGAAGGGTAGGTTGGTTACACATATCTAAATGTAGTTTCCCTATAAGTTCCACTACATTGCTATTTTGGTATAATTTTTGACGTTCTTTTGAACCACTATTATCTGTTTTTGCTATATTTGGCTTATCTAGCATCCATCCACCACACTCCAAATGCGTTGTAGCGGCATCCGTACCATAATTTAACAATGATTCAATATAAGCTCTGTAATGATAATTGCCATCTGATGGAGATATATTCTTTCCATTTAGTTGAACATTGCATTGTTTTATTAATGAATGTAACATATTATTAACCACACTTGGTTGTTGTATAGGTGTTCCATCAGTTTTTTTATCTTTATTCCATTGAGTTCCATCTTTTTTTAAAATTTGTACTTTTAATTTTAGATATGTCGAAGACAAGTCTCTATATGTATCACCATGCCCTAGTGAAACAAATTCTATGACAGATGGATTATCTAAAGAAGCAATAGGGTTATAGGAAACTTCTTCAGATCGTAAAATACTTGACTGAATAGGCTGTGTTTTAAAAATATCAAGCTCTGATTTCATACATTCAATCATAATTATTCAAAAATATCTTTTTGTTTGTTTTTGTTATTAACTTTGCGTCGCTTCGACATAAAATAATTTAAATTATTAATGAGAGGTCTTTTTATAGGTTTTCTTCGTTTTCTTTTGCCTTGTTCATACATTTCATTGAGTTTTCGAACTGCACCTCGTCTTACGTTTTTCATTATCTCTTTACTTCGATCTTGAACCACTTCTTTTATATTTGCACCTGTGGCAATATCAGATAATGCATTAATACCAGAGTTAATAACCTCTTTTTTTAATATATTAGCTCCAGACGTAAATATTGGTTTTAAATATCTAAAAAGATCACCGAAAAAGCTCCCTAACCCTCGTCCCCTTTGGTAAGGTACAATTGAGTGTAACAAAGGACCAATATCGTCAAGACCTTTTCTTGATTGAACTAAATAATATTTGTAGGACGCTCTCTCCATAATGAATAAAATAAAATAATATATAGTTTTGTACAATCGCTTTTATTTATACTTTTTTAAAATGTAATACAATTTTTGTTGGAAATGAACTATTGGAAAAGTTTATTTTGTATCCATATTTATCACATAAAAGTAATGAAATGTTATTAAATGATTTCTCCACATTGCAATATTGAATATTACTGAATTCTTTTACAGTATCAGTGAAAGAATTTTGTATGTTAACAGATCTTAAACACCTTATATCTTTATCACCTATTTTTTGCGGTTCAATTATGTCTGTGTATATCAAAAACATATCTGGTTTACTAATGGGAATCAATTGTACACTATCTATAAAAGTTTTGAAAGCTTCTATTTTTAGATAGTGTATTTTTTAAAATCTGTAACTTTAAAAGATACTTGATTGAAACATGTTGTCAAAAGCCCTTCGAGAGTATAAGCGTAATTTGCTCTTATTTTTATATCTATTTTAGGCTTAGTAACACATATTGTGGTGTAACTTAAATTTTTCTTTTTTAAATCTCATCAGTTTTTGTTGGTTGTGTATAATGAACTTCATCGTTTATAAAATTAAAAATTCCCCAAATCAACTGTCGTTCAACTTCTTTTCTTGTAAACCTATTAAGTGGTCGTATATTTTGAATTAGTGTTGGTAGTAGAAAAATTTTCCAGTCGCATATCATTTGTTTTTCTATGTATGGAATATATGATGTTCCAACTCCCATCATATCTTTCTGCATACCTTTAATAAATTTTTGAGTACTTTTTTCCCATTCTTCACCATACACATTTGGAACGAAATCATTAACATACATTTCTGAAATACCGACTTTCCACCTTGAATCACACATGTATTTATTCATTTTATTTGTAAAAGATGATAATGAATTTTCTGGATAATAGTTGATAGATGAATCACTGAGTAAAGTGACATAAAATTCATCATTTACTTGTATGTTGTCCATGAGCTTGCGGATTTATTCTTACGAATTGGAAAATTAAGTTCTGTTTGAGTATTACCTACTGCTGACCTTAAAACACGTCTGGATGAATTATTCAACTCTTTGCTATTTATAGTTTTTTCTTTTTTCGTTGGGGGGCTTGGGCTATCTAAAGGAACAGTTATAATGTCTCCTGTATCAGTTTCAAAAATTTGTACATTTTGATTTCTAATTGATTTTCTTTTTCTAAGAGGTTCTCCAACTGAAGCAGCTAACAATGCTTTTGTTAAAACATTTTCCTGAATTTCATCATCAGATACTGCGTCATCAGCTTCTTTTTCATATACTTCTTCTTCTTCAGGAACAACCTGTATTCCAACATTCTTATATTCAGGAAAATGCGATTGAGTTTCCACATCTATATACATTGGTTTTGCACGAGTTTGAGTACCTTTTGTTTCCGTAATTTTTATTTTCTCCTCTTTATTTCTAGGAAGTTGTCGTTTTTTATTTCTTATTTTAAATAAATTTTGTCTGTATAAATACCATTTTTGAGTATCCGTGAGATGTTTATTTAACAATATTTTTTTCATATTTTTATCCAATTCATTGAGTTCAATGTCTGCATTTTGCTTCATTCTTTCATAAATCTCAGGTTTTAAAATTATCATTTTATTAAATGTTGTATTATTCATTTTATAAAATTTCCGATTATCCCTGATAGTATTGCACCAAGAAGTGTAGGTAAAAATCCACCAAGTTGAATAATAAGTTTTCTCTTGCTATTTATAGATTTTTTCCGGCAAATAAGTGATCTTAATTCTTTTTTATACTTTCGTAATTGGGTTGTTGGTTTTTTACTCAGATTACAATTACCTTTTAAAATATTTAAAGAGATTTCGCAAAATGTTTTATTACTTCAGGGTCACAGTGTTTTATAATTACTTTCTGGAATTTTGGTTTAGAGGTTTTTAATAGGTGCAATATATGTCGATTGGTCTTCAAACGTTTCATATTCCTCCCCAAATTGTTCTAATTGATCTCTCGTACAATAACACAAACCTTTCCCAAATATATCACTTTTTATTCGAAATATATCATTAACGTCTTGAGTAAGATCTATTAATACATAGCCATATGGGACTGACGTCACATCATTATATACTTTTTCAAATGCTTTAATTTGATTGGGATATATTTGGCGAGCTAGAGATAATATCTGCGATTTATCTCTTGGATTTTTGAAAAGTACTAAATATTTACAGTTGAGTGAAATATCTATTGAAAATTTACCCTGGTGAAAAACATTTTGTGTTACAAATATTACAGATAAATTTCTATGATGTGATCCTCTAGTAAATAAATCACATACAAACTTATCATGGGAACTTAACATCATATCATCGATAATAACTAAGAAAGGTTCTTGATTATCATTAAAATCTGGAATAGTGTTACTATATTCAACATCTTTCATATATAGTGGAACAGCATTTTTGTCTGGATTACACCAAATAATTCTATTAATATGTGGTAGTATATTTTCTTCTTTATATTTTATTAAATTACGAATAAATGTGGTTTTACCACAGCAGGATGGCCCCGCCACCATCATTGTAAATGGGTGAAACAACATAGTTGTATTAGTTAAAACAATCATTGCTAACATTTATATTTATATGAACAGCTCTTTTTCGAAATGAATATAAATGTAAATTTAGTTATTTCATTGAACATTCTTTTACAAACCTTTCGACATGGTTAAACAAATTTTTATAGTTGACCTACAATTTTTGCAAGGAAATGAAAAACAATATTTCCTAAAAGAGTTAGTTTCCTTGAAAAAGAAAGTGTAATTCCAACGGTGTATCATTTCAAAGCACCGTACCCCGCAGAAGAGCTTAGTTAAGATGTGAAATATAATAACCAGTATTGCGAAAATAAAATAAATGGAATAACGGTTCAGTTGAATATTTAGATGTAAAATGTATATTAAAACACTATTTAGAGGCAGCGGAAAAAATTTATGTTAAAGGAGAACAAAAAAAAATTTTCCTTCAAAAGTACATTGACAGTGTTAAAATAGAAGATCTAAGCAGAGACTTGCCATCATTACAAAAGATTGAAAACTTTAATTCAAATTGTCCTATACACTTATCAAACAAGAGTTTCAGATGTGCTGTTAAAAATTGTTTTAATGTATATATGCATCTTTTAAAAGAAAAAATGTTAGATTAAGACCATCAATTTTCATACTTGCACAATATGAATTTAAATAACAAAAAAAAAGTTTACTTCAACATAAAACAAGAAATTCACGATATGCATGTATGGGTCTATGCTTACAGATCAGCAAGGAAAGGTCATTGGGAAGAATACGCACGTGATAGAAGTAGATAGAAAAAGTTCGTCTCGCTATTTCTAAAATCTTAACATTTGATCATCGTAAAAAAATTTTCCAACACAGATTTCTGTAAAATTGTAAAATATTTTCAAATACAAATTTTTTTTAAATATATAAATAAATTTGTTTTATTTTTGTTTTCAAATAGATACCAAAAGCAATTAAATTCTTTTTGATTTTTATTATTTTTTATTTTTTCATTTCTTACAGCATAGAATGGAACGTAATAATAACAAAACAAAGTAAAATCGAACATTTCAGGTTATTTTCTCAATCTTCTTATAGAACAGAAAAAAGAAATCCTACATAACAGATGCACCTATATATAATTGTTTTCTTTCTTTTTATTTTGCAGCTTTAAAACTATAATAACAACTTACAACAATTATTGATATTCTTTAATAAACAAAAATACACTTTGTACCTAGTTCTTGTACATACGTTTTGGTTTTATTTTTATTATTTACATCTTGGTACTCAAAAGTACCTATGAATATTTTTCTTATTAAATAATAAAAACAAGTTTTTTTCGTTTCTTTTATCTCCTTTTACGTATGTTGGTATATTTTATTAAGCATGCGATTTTGCGCAATTTAAAAAATAATCTTGATTTGATCTGAAAAAAATCATCTTTCTATTTGTATGATATCCTATTACAAAGTATCAATGAATTTATTGAAAAACCTAAATATCCTAAACTTGTTCAGTTCATTAACCTTGCCTAACAACTTCTACAGTACCAACAACCTTCATTTCCTACTATACAACCACTTGCAACTTATAAGTTAACAACCCATGCTTATAACCTAAACCAAAACAAACAAAACAAGTTTTTGACCTACCAACCAAGAATAACCTACAATTAAACCCATCAATCAAGTGGGCGTGGTCTTCGGTGCGATATGGCATGATTTTTTCTCATCCCCAAGTGCAGGATTACCTACTAATAATTAACAAACAATTAATAATAATTATTTATTAATAAATAATAAATAAATTAATAATAATAATTAATAAATATTAATAATAATTTATAGATAATTAATAATGATTAAAAAATAATTAATAATAATTAATAAACAATTAATAATTATTAATAAATAATTAATAATAAATAATAATTAACTAATAAATAATTAATAATAATTATTAGAAAATACTTAATAAATAATTAATAATAATTAAAAAAGAATTAATAATAATTAATAAATAATTAATAATTATTAAAAAGTAATTAATAGTAATTAATAAACAATAAATAATAATTAATAATAATTAATAAAAAATTAATAATAATTAATAAACAATTAATAATAATTAATAAACAATTAATAATAATTATTTATTAATAAATAATTAATAAATATTTAATAATAATTAATAAATATTAATAATAATTTATAAATAATTAATAATAAATAATTAATAATAATTAATAATAATTTATAAATAATTAATAAATAATTAATAATAATTATTAGAAAATACTTAATAAATAATTAATAATAATTAAAAAAGAATTAATAATAATTAACAAATAATTAATAATAATTAATATTAATTTATAAATAATTAATTAATAATAATTATTAGAAAATAGTTAATAAATAATTAATAATAATTAAAAAATAATTAAAAATAATTAATAATAATTTATAAATAATTAATAATTAATTAATAATAATTATTAGAAAATAGTTAATAAATTATTAATAATAATTAAAAAATAATTAATAATAATTAATAAACAATTAATAATAATTAATAAATAATTAATAAATAATTAATTAAAATTAATAATAATTTATAAATAATTAATAAATAATTAATAAATAATAAATAAACAATTAATAATAATTAATAATAATTAATAAATAATTCATAATAATTAATAAACAATTAATAATAATTGATAAATAATTAATAATAATTAAAAAATAATTAATAATAATTAATAAACAATTAATAATAGTTAATAATAATTTATAAATAATTAATAATAATTAATAATAATTTATAAATAATTAAAAATAATTAATAATAATTTGTAAATAATTAATAAATAATTAATAAATAATTAATAAACAATTAATAATAATTAATAATATTTAATAAATAATTAATAATATTTAATAAACAATTAATAATAATTGATAAATAATTAATAATAATTAATAAACAATTAATAATAATTAATAATAATTAATAAATAATTGAAAATAATTAAAATATAATTAATAAATAATTAATAATAATTAATAATTAATAAACAATTAATAAAAATTAATACCTGTAATATATAATAAATAATTAATAAAAGTAATAAATATTTAATAATACTTAATAATAACTAAGAAACAATTGATAATAGTTAATAAATAATTAATAATAATTAAAAAATAATTAATAATAATTAATAAATAAATAATAATAATTAATAAAAAATTAATAATAATTAGTAAATGTAAATAATAATTAATAAATAATTAAAAAAGTTTAATAAATATTTAATAATAATTACTAAATATATAATAATAATTAATAAATAATTAATAATAATTAAAAAATAATTAATAGTAATTAATAAACAATAAATATTAATTAATAATAAATAATAAACAATTATTATTTATTAATAATAATTAATAAATAATTAATAATAATTAATAAACAATTAATAATAAATAATAAATATTAAATAATAAATAATAAACAATTAATAATAATTAATAAATAATTAATAATAATTAATAAATGATTAACAATAATTAATAAATAATTAATAATAATTAATAAATAATTAATAATAATCAATAAATAATTAATAATAATTAATAAATAATTAATAATAATTATTAGTAGTAAATTAATAAATAATTAATAATAATTAAAATATAATTAATAAACAATTAAAAATAATAATTAATAAACAATTAATAAATAATTAATAATAATTCATAAATATTAATAAATAATTTATAATAATTAAAAAATAATTAAAAATAATTAATAAATAATTAATAATAATTAATAATAATTTATAAAGAATTAATAATTAATTAATAATAATTATTAGAAAACAGTTAATAAATAATTAATAATAATTAAAAAATAATTAATTATAATTAATAAACAATTAACAATAATTAATAAATAATTAATAATAATTAATAATAATTGATAATTAATTAATAATAATTAATAAATAATTAATAATAATTTTATTTTTTTTTATTTATTTATCTATTCTTTCCAGGGACATACAATGCCTCTGCAAAGTGATGGGCCCATTTCCCTGCGGATGTGGGCCAATAATACTAATTAATAAACAGTTAATAATAATTAATAATAATTAATAAACAATTAATAATGATTAATAAATAATTAATAATAATTAATAAATAATTAATGATAATTATTAGAAAATAATTAATAAATAATTAAAAAATAATTAATAATAATTAATAAACAATTATTAATAATTAATAAACAATTAATAATAATTAATATTCATTTATAAATAATTAATAATCATTAATAAATAAATAATAAATAATTAATTATAATTAATATTAATTTATAAATAATTAATTATTAGTTAATAATAATTATTAGAAAATAATTAATAAATAATTAATAATAATTAAAAATAATTAATAATAATTGAAAAATAATTAATAAACAATTAATAATAATTAATAATAATTAATAAACAATTAATAATAATTAAAAATAATTAATAAACAATTAATAATAATTATTTATTAATAAATAATTAATAAATAATTAATTTTTATATCTATTTTAGGCTTAGTAACACATATTGTTTTGTAACTTAAATTTTTAGGCATCTCCTCAGTTTTTGTTGGTTGTGTATAACGAACTTCATCGTTTATAAAATTAAAAATTCCCCAAATCAACTGTCGTTCAACTTCTTTTCTTGTAAACCTATTAAGTGGTCGTATATTTTAAATTAGTGTTGGTAGTAGAAAAATTTTCCAGTCGCATATCATTTGTTTTTCTATGTATGGAATATATGATGTTCCAACTCCTAGCATATCTTTCTGCATACCTTTAATAAATATTTGAGTACTTTTTTCCCATTCTTCACCATACACATTTGGAACGAAATCATTAACATACATTTCTGAAATACCGACTTTCCACCTTGAATCACACATGTATTTATTCATTTTATTTGTAAAAGATGATAATGAATTTTCTGGATAATAGTTGATAGATGAATCTCTGAGTAAAGTGACATAAAATTCATCATTTACTCATCATCACTCATTCATCATTATTCATAAATTTCCGAATATCCCTGATAGTATTGCACCAAGAAGTGTAGGTAAAAATCCACCAAGTTGAATAATAATTTTTCTATTGCTATTTATAGATTTTTTCCGGCAAATAAGTGATCTTAATTCTTTTTTATACTTTCGTAATTAGGTTGTTGCTTTTTTACTCAGATTACAATTACCTTTTAAAATATTTAAAGAGATTTCGCAAAATGTTTTTATTACTTCAGGGTCACAGTGTTTTATAATTACTTTCTGGAATTTTGGTTTAGAGGTTTTTAATAGGTGCAATATATGTCTTCAAACGTTTCATATTCCTCCCCAAATTGTTCTAATTGATCTCTTGTACAATAACACAAACCTTTCCCAAATATATCACTTCTTGTTCGAAATATATCATCTATTATATAATAGATATATAACAAACAATTAATAATAATTATTTATTAATAAATAATAAATAAATAAATAATAATAATTAATAAATATTAATAATAATTTATAGATAATTAATAATAATTAATAAATAAATAATAATAATTAATAAACAATTAATAATTATTAATAAATAATTAATAATAAATAATAAACAATTAATAATAATTAATACATAATTAATAATAGTTAATAAATGATTAATAATAATTAAAAAGTAATTAATAGTAATTAATAAACAATAAATAATAATTAATAATAATTACTAAACAATTAATAATAATTAATAAACAATTAATAATAATTAATAAACAATTAATAATAATTATTTATTAATAAATGATAAATAAATATTTAATAATAATTAATAAATATTAATAATAATTTATAAATAATTAATTATTAATTATTTATTTAATTATTAATAATAATTAATAAATAATTAATAATAATTAATATTAATTTATAAATAATTAATAATAATTAATAAATAATTAATAATAATTATTAAAATACTTAATAAATAATTAATAATAATTAAAAAATAATTAATAATAATTAATAAATAATTAATAATAATTAATAATAATTTATAAATAATTAGTTAATAATAATTATTAGCAAATAGTTAATAAATAATTAATAATAATTAAAAAATAATTCAAAATAATTAATAATAATTTAGAAATCATTAATAATTAATTAATAATAATTATTAGAAAATAGTTAATGAATAATTAATAATAATTAAAAAATAATTAATAATAATTAATAAACAATTAATAATAATTAATAAACAATTAATAATAATTAATAATAATTAATAAATAATTAATAAATATTTAATAAAAATTAATAATAATTTATAGATAATTGATAAATAATTAATAAATAATAAATAAACAATTAATAATAATTAATAATAATTAATAAATAATTAATAATAATTAATAAACAATTAATAATTATTGATAAATAATTAATAATAATTAAAAAATAATTAATAATAATTAATAAACAATTAATAATAATTAATAATAATTAATAAATAATTAATAATAATTAATAATAATTTATAAATAATTAATAAATAATTAATAAATAATTAATAAACAATTAATAATAATTAATAATATTTAATAAATAATTAATAATATTTAATAAACAATTAATAATAATTGATAAAAAATTAATAATAATTAATAAACAGTTAATAATAAATAATAATATTTAATAAATAATTAAAAGTAATTAAAATATAATTAATAATAATTAATAAATAATTAATAATAATTAATAAACATTAACAAACAAAAATTAATAATAATTAATACCTATAATATATAATAAATAATTAATAAAAGTAATAAATATTTAATAATACTTAATAATAACTAAGAAACAATTAATAATAGTTAATAAATAATTAATAATAATTAAAAAATAATTAATAATAATTAATAAATAAATAATAATAATTAATAAATAAATAATAATAATTAATAGTAATTAATAAATAGTTAATAATAATTAGTAAATGTAAATAATAATTAATAAATAATTAAAAATAATTAATAAATATTTAATAATAATTACTAAATATATAATAATAATTAATAAATAATTAATAATAATTAAAAAATAATTAATAGTAATTAATAAACAATAAATATTAATTAATAATAAATGATAAACAATTAATATTTATTAATAATAATTAATAAATAATTAATAATAACTAATAAACAATTAATAATAAATAATAAATAATTAATAATAAATAATAAGCCGTTAATAATAATTAATAAATAATTAATAATAATTAATAAATGATTAATAATAATTAATAAATAATTAATAATAATTAATAAATAATTAATAATAATCAATAAATAATAAATAATAATTAATAAATAATTAATAATAATTATTAGTAATAAATTAATAAATAATTAATAATAATTAAAATATAATTAATAAACAATTAATAATAATAAATAATAATTAATAAACAATTAATAAATAATTAATGATAATTCATAAGTATTAATAAATAATTTATAATAATTAATAATATATTTAATAATAATTCATAAATAATAATTAATTAAATAAATTAATTAATAATAATTAATAAATAATTAATAAAAATAATAAATAACTAATAATAATTAATTAATAATAATTAATAAATAATTAATGATAATAAATAATTAATAATTATTAGTAAATAATGAATAATAATTAATAAATAATTAACAATAATTAATAAATAATTAATAATAATTAATAATTAATTAATAATAATTAATTAATAATTAATAATAATTAATAAATAATTAATAGATAAATAATAATAATTTTATTTTTTTTATTTATTTATCTATTCTTTCCAGGGACATACAATGCCTCTGCACAGTGATAGGCCCTTTTCCCTGCGGATGTGGGCCAATAATAATAATTAATAAACAGTTAATAATAATTAATAATAATTAATAAACAATTAATAATAATTAATATATAATTAATAATAATTAATAAATAATCAATAATAATTATTAGAAAATAATTAATAAATAATTAAAAAATAATTAATAATAATTAAAAAACAATTAATAATAATTAATAATAATTAATAAACAATTAATAATAATTAATATTCATTTATAAATAATTAATAATCATTAGTAAATAAATAATTAATAATTAATAATAATTAATAATAATTTATAAATAATTAATAATTAGTTAATAATAATTATTAGAAAATAATTAATAAATAATTAATAATAATTAATAAATATTCAATAATAATTAAAAAATACTTAATAAACAATTAATAATAATTAATAAACAATAAATAATAATTAAAAATAATTAATAAACAATTAATAATAATTATTTATTAATAAATAATTAATAAATAATTAATAACAATTAATAAATTATTAATAATAATTATTACAAATTAATTAATAAATAATTAATAATAATTAAAAAAATAATTAATAATAATTAATAATAATTAATAAATAATTAATAATAATTAATAAATAATTAATAAACAATTAATAATAATTAATAATAATTAATAAATAATTAATAATAATTAATAAACAATTAATAATAATTAATAAATAAGTAATAATAATTTACAAATAAGTAATAAAAATTATTAAACAATTAATAATAATTAATATTCATTTATAAATAATTAATAATCATTAATAAATAATTAATAATTAGTTAATAATAATAATTAGAAAATAGTTAATAAATAATTAATAATATTTAAAAAATAATTAACAATAATTTATAAATAATTAATAATAATTAATAAATAATTAATAATAATTAATAATAATTAATAATAATTAATAAATAATTAATAATAATTAATAATAATTAATAAATAATTAATAATAATTAATAAAAATTAATAATAATTTATAAATAATTAATAATTAATTAATAATAATTATTAGAAAATAGTTAATGAATAATTAATAATAATTTAAAAATAATTAATAATAATTAATAAACAATTAATAATAATTAATAAATAATTAATATTTAATTAATAATAATTATTAGAAAATAGTTAATGAATAATTAATAATAATTAAAAAATAATTAATAATAATTAATAAACAATTAATTATAATTAATAATAATTATTAAATAATTAATAAATATTTAAGAAAAATTAATAATAATTTATAAGTAATTGATAAATAATTAATAAATAATAAATAAACAATTAATAATAATTAATAATAATTAATAAATAATTAATAATAATTAATAAACAATTAATAATAATTGATAAATAATTATTAATAATTAAAAATTAATTAATAATAATTAATAAACAATTAATAATAATTAATAATAATTAATAAATAATTAATAATAATTAATAATAATTTATAAACAATTAATAATAATTAATAATATTTAATAAATAATTCATAATAATTAAGAAACAATTAATAATAATTGATAAATAATTAATAATAATTAATAAACAATTAATAATAATTAATAATAATTAATAAATAATTAAAAATAATTAAAATATAATTAATAATAATTAATAAACATTAACAAACAAAAATTAATAATAATTAATACCTGTAATATATAATAAATAATTAATAAAAGTAATAAATATTTAATAATACTTAATAATAACTAAGAAACAATTAATAATAGTTAATAAATAATTAATAATAATTAAAAAATAATTAATAATAATTAATAAATAAATAATAATAATTAATAAATAAATAATAAATAATAATAATTAATAGTAATTAATAAATAGTTAATAATAATTAGTAAATGTAAATAATAATTAATAAATAATTAAAAATAATTAATAAATATTTAATAATAATTACTAAATATATAATAATAATTAATAAACAATTAATAATAATTAATAAACAATTAATAATAATTAAAAAAAAATTAATAGTAATTAATAAATAATAAATATTAATTAATAATAAATGATAAACAATTACTATTTATTAATAATAATTAATAAATAATTAATAATAACTAATAAACAATTATTAATGAATAATAAATAATTAATAATAAATAATAAACAATTTATAATAATTAATAAATAATTAATAATAATTAATAAATGATTAATAATAATTAATAAATAATTAATAATAATTAATAAATAATTAATAATAATCAATAAATAATAAATAATAATCAATAAGTAATTAATAATAATTATTAGTAATAAATTAATAAATAATTAATAATAATTAAAATATAATTAATAAACAATTAATAATAATAAATAATAATTAATAAACAATTAATAAATAATTAATAATAATTCATAAATATTAATAAATAATTTATAATAATTATTAATATATTTAATAATAATTAATAAATAATAATTAATAAAAAATTAATTAATAATAATTAATAAATAATTAATAAAAATAATAAATAACTAATAATAATTAATAAATAATTAATAATAATTAATAAATAATTAATAATAATTAATAAATAATTAATAATAATAAATAATTAATAATTATTAGTAAATAATGAATAATAATTAATAAATAATTAACAATAATTAATAAATAATTAATAATAATTAATAATTAATTAATAATAATTAATTAATAATTAATAATAATTAATAAATAAATAATAATAATTTTATTTTTTTTATTTATTTATCTATTCTTTCCAGGGACATACAATGCCTCTGCGCAGTGATAGACCCTTTTCCCTGCGGATGTGGGCCAATAATAATAATTAATAAACAGTTAATAATAATCATTAATAATTAATAAACAATTAATAATAATTAATATATAATTAATAATAATTAATAAATAATTAATAATAATTATTAGAAAATAATTAATAAATAATTAAAAAATAATTAATAATAATTGAAAAACAATTAATAATAATTAATAATAATTAATAAACAATTAATAGTAATTAATATTCAATTATAAATAATTAATAATCATTAATAAATAAATAATTAATAATTAATAATAATTAATAATAATGTTGGAATAAAACAAATTTATTCCTAATTCATCAGATGCTTTATTAGAACTAACTAAGAATAATTATATTGTAAAAAGTCTTAAAAATAGTTTCGAATATTTTTCGAAGAATTAACAAAGTAAAAGATTATAAAAATGTAAATGAGAGAATCAATACATTGTCAAATATAGTAATTAACATTATATAGTTTTGTAATTTCATATAAATGTACTTTCTATAATTTATATAATTGTAAATTTCTAATATCTCCCCTCAAATCTATACAATAGTTAATTATAAAATAAAAAATAAATTGTAAAAAGTTAATTATAAAAGATTACTTGTAAAAAATTTATTATAAAAAGTTAATTATATTTCTTGTGCAAAACCAAGCATTTTTGTACATTTTGAATGTTTTAATTTATTTAAGTTTTTTATTAGAATGTCAACAACCATTTCGCCTGTAGGTATATAGGTCAATTTGGTTATTCCCTTTTGATAAACTTCTCTCACAAAATGGACCCGGATATCGATATGTTTACTTCTGGAATGGTAGACAGGGTCTTTAACGAGTTGTTGTGCGCTTATATTATCACCAAAGAGTTCAGTTACGCCACCCAAACTCTTTTCAAATCCGATTTCTGTGATGAGATTTCTCAGATAAACCAATTCTTTAGATGCTGTTGAGAGTGCCATATATTCAGCTTCAGTGCTGCTTAAAGCGACTGACTGTTGTTTTTTAGATTCCCATACAATAGGTCCACCAGAAAGAAAGAACACAAGGCCTGTATACGATTTTCTGTCTGTACAATCTCCAGCCCAATCCGCATCCACATAACCATGTAAAGGTTTCCCAGTTTTTCTAAAAATAATTTTAAAATTTATCGTGTTATTAATATACCTCAAAACATGCTTTGCTGCAGTAAAATGCTCGATATGTGGATCAGTATTAAACTGGGCAAGCTTGATCACAGAATGTAAAATATCCGGTCTTGTTGATATTCCCAAATAAATTAATGATCCCATTAAAGATTGGTACACTTTCTGATCAATTCTTTTACATTTTAAATTTTCGCACTTCATTTTAAATCCAGGATCTAATGGTGTAGAACATTTTCTACATTCGCTCATATTATATTTTTCCAATAAATTTTTAATTAGTTGCTTTTGTGAAATGCTAATAGTTTTAGAGTTTCGTTGTATTTCAATTCCCAAAAAATAAATCAATTGGTCCTTTATCGACCATGTCGAATTCCAAGCTTAGCTTGTATTTAATTCTATTTAATTGCTCATAACTGGAGCTAGCGATTGTAATATCATCAACGTAAATGATTACGATAGTTATATTCGTACTATCCTTCAAAGTATATACACAGGAATCATTGACACAACGCTTCAATCCAACACATTTTAAAACTGTGTCCAATTTTTCGTTCCATTCACGTCCAGATTGTTTAAGGCCATAGAGTCCTTTTTTCAATTTGCACACCTTATTTGGGAAATTTTCATCTACAAAATACTCTGGCTGATCCATATAGACTTCGTCTTTTAAATCCCCATTTAAATATGCAGATGTTACATCCATTTGATGTAAAATTAAATCATACTCTACTGTCAGTGCTAAGATTAATCGAATTGTCGAATATTTACAGACGGGGGAAAAAGTCTCGTTGTAATTTATTCCAAATACTTGGCTACAGCCTTTAGCCACCAATTTAGATTTATAGCGCTCTACTTCGCCCTTTTTGTTCCTTTTTATATTAAAAACCCATTTCGATTTAATTAACTGTTGATTCTTAGGTAAATCTACCAATTCCCATGTGTTATTTTTCACGAGTGAGTTGTATTCTTCCTTCATTGAGTTCAACCATTTACCAGAATCTTTTCCATTTAATGCTTCTTTTACTGTTTTTGGGTTGTCAAAATTTTTATCTTCGAAATTCATCATATTAATTGAACTATGAATTTTTCGTGGTCTACCTCGCAAACCTGTGCGTTGTATTTTTGGTCTTCCCATATTTCGTTTTTTATCAGCAACATTTTTATCAACAGCAACATTTTCTTCATCAGCGTTAACACGCCCAGCAACATCATAATTTTTTAGATCAACAACATTTTTATCAGCAACATTTTCTTCATCAATGACATCAACATCCTCGGCAACATCATCTTTTTTTATATCAACAATATTTTCAACAGCAACATTTGTATTAAACGTATCAGCAGTTTTTGTAAGATTTGAAAAGTTTTTATTATCAGCATCTACAAACACGTCATCATCATCAGTTTTGTATGAACTATCATTATCAAAGTTATCACTATTGGAATGGTTATTTACATTCGAATCAGCATTCATGAATTCTTGGCTTAAAGTAAAACTATCATTATTGTTGAAATTTGGAAAATTATTACCTTTAATTTCTAGGAATTTCACATCACGACCTTTATAGATTTTACGATTACTTGAATCGTATAATCTGTAGCCTTTAGATTCTCTGCACCATTTTACACTCTCTACCTTTTGGTGTAAATTTTGATTTGTTTGGCTGTTTGTCTAGTGAAACAGCTTGACATCCAAATACTTTAAAATGTGAGACATTTGGTTTTTTATTGTACCAAACCTCATATGGTGTTTTACTTTCCAAACTTTTTGTTGGTGAACGGTTCCTTATATACACTGCTGTGTTTACAGCCTCTGTCCATAAAGATTCAGGTAATTCGGAACTGATCAGCATACATCTTGCCATTTCAACGACAGTTCGGTTCGCGCGTTCGGCAACTCCATTTTGCTGTGGTGTTTATTGAATAGTTAGCTGCCGCTTAATTCCATTTTCATTTAAATAGTTTGAAAAATTTGAACTTAAATATTCACATCCGTTGTCTGTTCGAAGAATTTTTATTTTACGAGAAGTTTGATTTTCTACCATTGCTTTAAAATTTTTAAATGTGTTAAAAGCTTCACTTTTTGCTTTCAAAAAATAGACAAAAATCTTCCTCGAAAAATCATCAATAAAGAGTAAAAAATATCTGGCACCACCTAGTGAAGTAACTTTCATAGGGCCACAAATATCACTATGAATAATTTCCAAAATATGTTTACTACGAGATTCTGATTTTAAAAATGGAAATGTGCTAATTTTAGCTTTCAAGCAAACTTGACATTGTATCGAAACTTTAATTTCATTTTTTAAATTTAACCCGCGTACCATTTCCTTTTTGTATAATAAATTTAAGCTGTTTAGATTAAGATGGCCATATCTTTCATGCCAAAGTAAAAAATCTTCATTATTATTATTATTAACCATGTTACATAACTTATGCATTTTATTAAATTCATTTCCATAAACAAACAAATTATTTATTCTTTTAGCTACTAGTACATACTGATTTCTTTTATTTTTTATAATAGCAGTATCATTTACAAATTCAGTAACAAAATTGTTTTCACTTACTTTATTAATTGAAATAAAATTAGTAATTAACGATGGCACAAATAAAACATTTTTTAAATTTATAATTCCAAATTTATTTTTTAGTGATACGTCACCAATTCCTTCGGACCATACATAGTTATTGTTTGCTAATTAAATTTTTTCCTTGAATGTGGTTATATGCGAAAATAAATCTTTATTACTACATATATGACTTGTAGTACCACTATCCAGAACCCAAGTTTTTTTATTTAACATAGGCAGTGACATAGCATTTAACATAGCAAATGAATGTGTGTTTGTATTAAAGTTTCCGTTTCTTGGATTTTTATTTGAATTACAGTCAGCTGCATAATGACCTCTCCTACCACAGTTATAGCATTTTATTTTATTTTTGTTTTTTGGGTGAACCACCGCCATCGATTTATATTTTTGGTGACCCGACTGATCAGCCGTCGCCGCTCTGTATTTTTGTTGAGTCGACTGATTTTTAATATAGAACGCGGTTGAATTTTCATTTACCGCTTCACCTTCACGTCTTTGACCTTCTTCTAATAATTTTGTTTTGAGAACATGTGTTGATGGTAGTTGGTCTCTAGATTCAATTGCAATGGTGAAGTTTTCATAGCTTTTGGGCAAACTTGTTAAAAGTAAAATTGCCAAGAACTCATCCGCTACCTCGATTTCTAATTCTTTTATTTTTTCCACCACACTAAAGAAAGCATTTATATGGCTACTTACATTAGAATTTTCCGTCATTTTCAAACTGACTAACTGTTTAAATAGTTGCACTTTTCTGGCTGGACCACATGGTTGATAGGTTTCTTCCAATTTTTTCCAAGCTTCTTTTGAAGTTTTACAGTTTTTAATATGTAATAACTGTGACGGTTTTATACTTAAATTAATCATCGCCAAAACCTTTTCATCTTGATCATCCCATTTTTCTTTTTCTTCTTTATCAGTTGGTGCTATGGACCTTATATTTGTCCAAAAATTACTATGGATGAGAACAGATTTCATTTGGATTTTCCAACTTTCGTAGTTTTGTTCATTAAGTTTATCGATTTGATAAAGTGAACTCATTTTTATTAACAAATATTATTTTTATAAATAATAAAATTCGCACGTGCCAAAAAAAATTTTTTTTTTTTAATTATACACCAAACCGGTTTTTAATATTATATTAATTTTATTTGAAATTACAATAAATAAATTTATAACTTGGTTCAGTTCATATCAAATTAAAAATTAAACTAATTAATTTTTATTTTATTATCCAAAAAAAATTTTATTAAATATTTATTAATTATTATAATTATTTATTAATTATTATTAATTATTTATTAATTAATATTAATTATTTATTATTAATTATTTATAAATTATTGTTAATTATTTATTAATTATTTATAAATTATTAATAACATTTATTAATTATTATTAATTATTTATTAATTATTTATTAATAAATTATTATTACTAATTATTATTAATTGTTTATTAATTATTTTTAATTATTATTAATTGTTTATTAATTATTATTAATTATTGTTAATTGTTTATTAACTATTATTAATTATTATTAATTGTTTATTAATTATTATTAATTATTTTTTAATTATTAACTATATTAACTAAAACTATCGTTATTGTTGAAATTTGGAAAATTATTACCTTTAATTTCTAGGAATTTCACATCACGACCTTTATAGATTTTACGATTACTTGAATCGTATAATCTGTAGCCTTTAGATTCTCTGCAATATCCCACCATTTTACACTCTCTACCTTTTGGTGTAAATTTTGATTTGTTTGGCTGTTTGTCTAGTGAAACAGCTTGACATCCAAATACTTTAAAATGTGAGACATTTGGTTTTTTATTGTACCAAACCTCATATGGTGTTTTACTTTCCAAAATTTTTGTTGGTGAACGGTTCCTTATATACACTGCTGTGTTTAGAGCCTCTGCCCATAAAGATTCAGGTAATTCGGAACTGATCAGCATACACCTTGCCATTTCAACGACAGTTCGGTTCGCGCGTTCGGCAACTCCATTTTGCTGTGGTGTATATTGAATAGTTAGTTGCCGCTTAATTCCATTTTCATTTAAATAGTTTGAAAAATTTGAACTTAAATATTCACATCCGTTGTCTGTTCGAAGAATTTTTATTTTACGAGAAGTTTGATTTTCTACCATTGCTTTAAAATTTTTAAATGTGTTAAAAGCTTTTTGCTTTCAAAAAATAGACAAAAATCTTCCTCGAAAAATTATCAATAAAGAGTAAAAAATATCTGGCACCACCTAGTGAAGTAACTTTCATAGGGCCACAAATATCACTATGAATAATTTCCAAAATATGTTTACTACGAGATTCTGATTTTAAAAATGGAATTGTGCTAATTTTAGCTTTCAAGCAAACTTGACATTGTATCGAAACTTTAATTTCATTTTTTAAATTTAACCCGCGTACCATTTCCTTTTTGTATAATAAATTTAAGCTGTTTAGATTAAGATGGCCATATCTTTCATGCCAAAGTAAAAAATCTTCATTATTATTATTATTAACCATGTTACATAACTTATGCATTTTATTAAATTCATTTCCATAAACAAACAAATTATTTATTCTTTTAGCTACTAGTACATACTGATTTCTTTTATTTTTTATAATAGCAGTATCATTTACAAATTCAGTAACAAAATTGTTTTCACTTACTTTATTAATTGAAATAAAATTAGTAATTAACGATGGCACAAATAAAACATTTTTTAAATTTATAATTCCAAATTTATTTTTTAGTGATACGTCACCAATTCCTTTGGACCATACATAGTTATTGTTTGCTAATTCAATTTTTTCTTTGAATGTAGTTATATGCGAAAATAAATCTTTATTACTACATATATGACTTGTAGTACCACTATCCAGAACCCAAGTTTTTTTATTTAACATAGGCAGTGACATAGCATTTAACATAGCAAATGAATGTGTGTTTGTATTAAAGTTTCCGTTTCTTGGATTTTTATTTGAATTACAGTCAGCTGCATAATGACCTCTCCTACCACAGTTATAGCATTTTATTTTATTTTTGTTTTTTGGGTGAACCACCGCCATCGATTTATATTTTTGGTGACCCGACTGATCAGCCGTCGCCGCTCTGTATTTTTGTTGAGTCGACTGATTTTTAATATAGAACGCGGTTGAATTTTCATTTACCGCTTCACCTTCACGTCTTTGACCTTCTTCTAATAATTTCGTTTTGAGAACATGTGTTGATGGTAGTTGGTCTCTAGATTCAATTGCAATGGTGAAGTTTTCATAGCTCTTGGCCAAACTTGTTAAAAGTAAAATTGCCAAGAACTCATCCGCTACCTCGATTTCTAATTCTTTTATTTTTTCCACCACACTAAAGAAAGCATTTATATGGCTACTTACATTAGAATTTTCCGTCATTTTCAAACTGACTAACTGTTTAAATAGTTGCACTTTTCTGGCTGGACCACATGGTTGATAGGTTTCTTCCAATTTTTTCCAAGCTTCTTTTGAAGTTTTACAGTTTTTAATATGTAATAACTGTGACGGTTTTATACTTAAATTAATCATCGCCAAAACCTTTTCATCTTGATCATCCCATTTTTCTTTTTCTTCTTTATCAGTTGGTGCTATGGACCTTATATTTGTCCAAAAATAACTATGGATGAGAACAGATTTCATTTGGATTTTCCAACTTTCGTAGTTTTGTTCATTAAGTTTATCGATTTGATAAAGTGAACTCATTTTTATTAACAAATATTATTTTTATAAATAATAAAATTCGCACGTGCCAAAAAAAATTTTTTTTTTTTAATTATACACCAAACCGGTTTTTAATATTATATTAATTTTATTTGAAATTACAATAAATAAATTTATAACTTGGTTCAGTTCATATCAAATTAAAAATTAAACTAATTAATTTTTATTTTATTATCCAAAAAAAATTTTATTACTTTTTTCTTTTTTTTTTTTTTTTTTTTTAATTATTTTATTATCATGCACCTGGGCCCATAGCCTTTGTTGGAATAAAACAAATTTATTCCTAATTCATCAGATGCTTTATTAGAACTAACTAAGAATAATTATATTGTAAAAAGTCTTAAAAATAGTTTCGAATATTTTTCGAAGAATTAACAAAGTAAAAGATTATAAAAATGTAATTGAGAGAATCAATACATTGTCAAATATAGTAATTAACATTATATAGTTTTGTGATTTCATATAAATGTACTTTCTATAATTTATATAATTGTAAATTTCTAATAAATAATTTATAAATAATTAATAATTAGTTAATAATAATTATTAGAAAATAATTAATAAATAATTAATAATAATTAATAAATATTCAATAATAATTAAAAAATACTTAATAAACAATTAATAATAATTAATAAACAATAAATAATAATTAAAAATAATTAATAAACAATTAATAATAATTATATATTAATAAATAATTAATAAATAATTAATAATAATTAATAAATATTAATAATAATTTATAAATAATTAATAATAATTAATAAATAATTAATAAATAATTAATAATAATTAATAATATTTTATAAATAATTAATAATAATTAATAAATAATTAATAATAACTATTAGAAAATACTTAATAAATAATTAATAATAATTAAAAAATAATTAATAATAATTAATAATAATTTATAAATAATTAATAAATAATTAATAAATAATTAATAAACAATTAATAATAATTAATAATAATTAATAAATAATTAATAATAATTAATAAACAATTAATAATAATTAATAAATAAGTAATAATAATTTACAAATAAGTAATAATAATTATTAAACAATTAATAATAATTAATATTCATTTATAAATATTTAATAATCATTAATAAATAATTAATAATTAGTTAATAATAATAATTAGAAAATAGTTAATAAATAATTAATAATATTTAAAAAATAATTAATAATAATTAAAAAACAATTAATAATAATTAATAAACAATTAACAATAATTAATAATAATTAATAAACAATTAATAATAATTAAAAATAATTAATAAACAATTAATAATTATTAGTAATAATAATTTATTAATAAATAATTAATAAATAATTAATAATAATTAATAAATGTTATTAATTATTAATAATAATTTATAAATAATTAATAATAATTAATAAATAACTAATATTAATTAATAAATAATTAATAATAATTAATAAATAATTATAATAATTAATAAATAATTAATAATAATTATTACAAAATAATTAATAAATAATTATTACAAAATAATTAATAAATAATTAATAATAATTAAAAAAATAATTAATAATAATTAATAATAATTTATAAATAAATAATAAATAATTAATAAACAATTAATAATAATTAAAAAATAACTAATAATAATTAATAAATAATTAATAATCAGTAATAATAATTAATAATAATTAATAAATAATTAATAATAATTAATAAATAATTAATAATAATTAATAAACCATTAATAAATAATTAATAATAATCAATAAACCATTAATAATAATTAATAAATAATTAATTATAATTAATAATAATTAATAATTAATTAATAATAATTACTAAATAATTAATAAATAATTAATAAATAATTAATAATAATTTTATTTTTTTTATTTATTTATCTATTCTTTCCAGGGACATACAATGCCTCTGCAAAGTGATGGGCCCTTTTCCCTGCGGATGTGGGCCAATAATAATAATTAATAAACAGTTAATAATAATTAAAAATAATTAATAAACAATTAATAATAATTAATAAATAATTAATAATAATTAATAAATAATTAATAATAATTAATAAATAATTTAATTAATAAATAATAAATAATTAATAATAATTATTAGAAAATAATTAATAAATAATTAAAAAATAATTAATAATAATTAATAAACAATTAATAATAATAAATAAACAATTAATAATAATTAATATTCATTTATAAATAATTAATAATCATTAAATAATTAATAAATAAATAATAAATAATTAATAATAATTAATAATAATTTATAAATAATTAATCATTAGTTAATAATAATTATTAGAAAATAATTAATAAATAATTAATAATAATTAATAAATAATTAATAATAATTAAAAAATAATTAATAATTAATAAACAATTAACAATATTTAATAATAATTAATAAACAATTAATAATAATTAAAAATAATTAATAAACAATTAATAATAATTAATAATAATTATTTATTAATAAATAATTAATAAATAACTAATAATAATTAATAAATATTAATAATAATTTATAAATAATTAATAATAATTAATAAATAATTAATAAATAATTAATAATAATTAGTAATAATTTTTAAATAATTAATAATATATAATAAATAATTAATAATTATTATTAGAAAATACTTAATAAATAATTAATAATAATTAAAAAATAATTAATAATAATTAATAATAATTTATAAATAATTAATAAATAATTAATAAACAATTAATAATAATTAAAAAATAATAAATAATAATTAATAAATAATTAATAATAATTAATAATAATTAATAAATAATTAATAATTATTATTAGAAAATACTTAATAAATAATTAATAATAATTAAAAAATAATTAATAATAATTAATAATAATTTATAAATAATTAATAAATAATTAATAAACAATTGATAATAATTAAAAAATAATTAATAATAATTAATAAATATTTAATAATCAGTAATAATAATTAATAAATAATTAATAATAATTAATAATAATTAATAAATAATTAATAATAATTAATAATAATTAATAAATAATTAATAATAATTAATAAACCATTAATAATAATTAATAAATAATTAATAATAATTTATAAACAATTAATAATAATTAGTAATAATAATTTATTAATAAATAATTAATAAATAATTAATAATAATTAATAAATATTAATAATAATTTATAAATAATTAATAATAATTAATAAATAATTTATAATAATTAACAATAATTTATAAATAATTAATAATAATTAATAAATAATTATTATTAATTAATAAATAATTATAATAATTAATAATAATTTATAAATACTTAATAAATAATTAATAATAAATAATTAATAATAATTAATAATAATTAATAAAAATTTATAAATAATTATTAATAATTAATAAATAATTAATAATAGTTATTAGAAAATACTTAATAAATAATTAATAATAATTAAAAAATAATTAATAATAATTAATAAATAATTAATAATAACTAATAATAATTTATAAATAATTAATAATTAATTAATAATAATTATTATAAAACAGTTAATAAATAATTAATAATAATTAAAAAATAATTAATTATAATTAATAAACAATTAATAAAAATTAATAAATAATTAATAAATAATTTATAATAATTAACAATAATTTATAAATAATTAATAATAATTAATAAATAATTAATAATAATTAATAAATAATTATAATAATTAATAATAATTAATAATAATTTATAAATAATTATTAATAATTAATAAATAATTAATAATAATTATTAGAAAATACTTAATAAATAATTAATAGTAATTAAAAAATAATTAATAATAATTAATAAATAATTAATAATAATTAATAATAATTTATAAATAATTAATAATCAATTAATAATAATTATTAGAAAACAGTTAATAAATAATTAATAATAATTTTAAAATAATTAATAATAATTAATAAACAATTAATAATAATTACTACCTGTAATAAATAATAAATAATTAATATAAGTCATAAATAATTAATAATGCTTAATAATAACTTAGAAACAATTAATAATAATTAATAAATAATTAATAATAATTAAAAAATAATTAATAATAATTAATAAATAATTAATAATAATTAATGAACAATTAATAATAATTAATACCTGTAATAAATAATAAATAATTAATTTAAGTAATAAATAATTAATAATGCTTAATAGTAACTAAAAAACAATTAATAATAATTAATAAATAATTAATAATAATTAATAAATAATTAATAATAATTAATAAATAATTAATAATAATTAATAAATAAATAATAATAATTAATAAATAATTAATAATAATTAATAAATAATTAGTAATAATTAGTAAATGTTAATAATAATTAATACATAATTAATAATAATTAATAAATATTTAATAATAAATACTAAATAAATAATAATAATTAATAAATAATTAATAATAATTAAAAAATAATTAATAATAATTAATAAATAATTAATAATAATTATTAGTAAATAATTAATAAATAATTAATAATAATTAAAAATTAATAAATAATAATTAATGAACAATTAATAATAATTAATACCTGTAATAAATAATAAATAATTAATATAAGTAATAAATAATTAATAATGCTTAATAATAACTAGGAAACAATTAATAATAATTAATAAATAATTAATAATAATTAAAAAATAATTAATAATAATTAATAAATAATTAATAATAATTAATGAACAATTAATAATAATTAATACCTGTAATAAATAATAAATAATTAATATAAGTAATAAATAATTAATAATGCTTAATAATAACTAAGAAACAATTAATAATAATTAATAAATAATTAATAATAATTAAAAAATAATTAACAATAATTAATAAATAATTAATAATAATTAATGAACAATTAATAATAATTAATACCTGTAATAAATAATTAATATAAGTAATAAATAATTAATAATGCTTAATAGTAACTAAGAAACAATTAATAAATAATTAATAATAATTTATAAATAATTAATAATAATTAATAAATAAATAATAATAATTAATAAATAATTAATAATAATTAATAAATAATTAGTAATAATTAGTAAATGTTAATAATAATTAATACATTATTAATAATAATTAATAAATATTTAATAATAAATACTAAATAAATAATAATAATTAATAAATAATTAATAATAATTAAAAAATAATTAATAATAATTAATAAATAATTAATAATAATTATTAGTAAATAATTAAAAAATAATTAATAATAATTAATAAATAATTAATAATAATTAATGAACAATTAATAATAATTAATACCTGTAATAAATAATAAATAATTAATATAGGTGATAAATAATTAATAATGCTTAATAATAACTAAGAAACAATTAATAATAATTAATAAATAATTAATAATAATTAAAAAATAATTAATAATAATTAATAAATAATTAATAATAATTAATGAACAATTAATAATAATTAATACCTGTAATAAATAATAAATAATTAATATAAGTAATAAATAATTAATAATGCTTAATAGTAACTAAGAAACAATTAATAATAATTAATAAATAATTAATAATAAATAACAAATAATTAATAATAATTAATAAATAAATAATAATAATTAATAAATAATTAATAATATTTAATAAATAATTAGTAATAATTAGTATATGTTAATAATAATTAATACATAATTAATAATAATTAATAAATATTTAATAATAAATACTAAATAAATAATAATAATTAATAAATAATTAATAATAATTAAAAAATAATTAATAGTAATTAATAAACAATAAGTAATAATTAATAATAAATAATAAACAATTAATAATTATTAATAATAATTAATAATAATTAATAAACAATTAATAATAATTAATAATAAATAATAAACAATTAATAATAAATAATAAATAATTAATAATAATTAATAGATGATTAATAATAATTAATTAATAATTAATAATAATTAAGAAATATTAATAATAAATCATAAATAATTAATAATAATTATTAGTAAATAATTAATAAATGATTAATAATAATTAAAAAGTAATTAATAATAATTAATAAACAATTAATAAAAATAAATAATAATTAATAAACAATTAATAAATAATTAATAATAATTAATAAATAATAATAAATAATTTGTAATAATTAATAAACAATTAATAAATAATTAATAATAATTAATAAATAATAATAAATAATTTGTAATAAGTAATAAAAAAATAATAATAATTAATAAATAATTAATAATAATTAATAATATATTTAATAATAATTACATATATTATTAATTATTATACATCTCAATTAAATTATTACAATGGGAACTCTACCATGCAATAGAATTTGATTAATAATTTTTTAAATACTCAGGTTATTAATAATCATATAAATGAAATTGAAATTAATAATGTTAAAATCGTTAACCGAAAGCGAATTGCAAATGAATTTAACAATTATTTTGTTGAGTCAGCAAATAAAGCAAGCACAAATACATTACCTTCATGTAATTGCAACTTTAACTCAAATAATTTTACTTACGATAATTTGCAAGTAAACAATTTTGGATATTTAGAAATTTCGCCTGAAGAATTATATATTACAGTTTTAAGTTTAAACAATAAAAAATCGTGCACAATTGACGGAATCAGCAATATTTTATTAAAAAAAATTTCATACTTCATATGTCCGGTTTTAAGTTATATTTTTAATCTTTCAGTTTATAGTGGTGTTTTTCCATCTGCTTTAAAAAAAGCTGAAGTTATTCCACTTTTCAAAAAGGGCTGTAAAAATGATGTATCAAATTATAGACCAATATCTCTATTACCTTGTATAGGTAAACTATTTGAAAAATTGATTAAAAAAAGAATGTTAAGTTTTCTTAATAAAACAAACTTTTTTCACAATAATCAATATGATTTTCTTGAGGGTAAATCTACCGAAGATGCTATTCTAAAACTTTGTACAGAATTATATTCTAGCTTAAATTCCAACAAATCTTCTGCTGCTCTTTTTATTGATATAACTAAAGCTTTCGATATGATAGACCACAATGTTTTAAGTTCTAAACTTTATAATGCAGGTTGTAGAGGTTTTATATTAGATTTTTTAATGTCTTATTTAAAAGATAGGTCGCAAAAAGTTAAACTAGAAAATATTTTCAGTGAATGCAGAACTATTAATGTCGGTGTACCTCAAGGTTCTGTTTTAGGACCTTTGTTATTCCTAATTTATATTAATTCTTTATTTGCTCTATCATTTAAAGGAAATATTACCGGTTTTTCAGACGACTGTTCTCTTTCTTATAGCGAAAAAACATAAATTGTCTAAAGGAAAGTCTAAACTCTGATTTAAATTTGCTGAGAAATTGGTTCATGGATCATAAACTTATCATAAGCAATAAAACAAAACTAGTAGTATTTAATTTAAAAAACGCTGCTTTGAGCCTATAAAGCTTAAATTTCATGCAGCAAACTGTAAAAAGATGGTGTGTGAAAACTGCGCTGGCACTACAAATCAAATTCGTTGTTGTTCAGGAAATTGTTTTGAAATTGAAACTGTTGACAATTATAAATATTTAGGATTAATTATTGATAACAACCTAAACTGGAAGTTACATCTAAATCAGTTACATAAATACATGTTGCTTTGCATCCGAAAATTCTATCTACTAAAAAACTTTTGCTCAAAAACACTTTTACTAAAATTTTACTATGCTATAGTGCATTCCAAGTTACAGTATGGCATTGCTAGTTGGGGTGGTACCTATTTTAATTGAATTGAACCAGTTTTTATAGCGCAAAAATCTACAATTAGGATTATTTATTCTAAAAATAGGAGATTCAGTTGTTGGCCTTTATTTCAAGACTCAAATATACTTCCGGTACGCCACATATATGCCTATAAATGTCTAATCAAACTTTTTAAAATGGATAACTTTTTACAATTAAGAAACAATAATCAATATAACCTAAGAATTAATAAGTTAAATTTAGCTTGCATTCCTTTTGGCTCAAAAACTCACTATAAAAAATTTTTTGACAGCTTAGCTCCTAAATATTTTAACAAACTTCCAAATCATATAAAGGAAATAACAGTATTATCAAGATATTCAAAATTATGTAAATTATGGTTATTATCAATTAATTATCTTGATCTAGAAAATTTAATTTAAAAATACCCTGAAAGTCTCACCTATCTCTTACTTAGAAAGTGTAGAATAAATAACTTTTTTTCTTCTTTTTTTTATACTTAAAATAACATTTTTTTTTTTTTTCTTTGTTTTAAATTTACTGTAATTTTAGAGTTGCATGAAGTAGAGAAAAATAGTAAGCTCAATTGTAGGAATGAAATTTCAGTTGCTTTCGAAAAGAATTTTGTTAAATCTATATACATTCACGGAAAATCGGTGATAGATATTAGACCTGATCTTAAAGCTGATGATGTTCTCTTCTACAGCACTTCTCTATATCGTTCTAAGTCCTGCTGTGAATTAATGGATTTACTTATTAATTTAAAGGGTGCAAAAACTTCCCTAACTAATGTTTTAGACATTCCAGCTCAATGCGATGTATCAAAAAGCTATAACACTGTTCCTTTTAACTATAGACAAGAATTTTCTTCATCAGAAATATCTGATTTTAAATGGATTGTTCTGCACGAAATTTATAAGAAAATTAAGCCTTCTCTGCTAAATATTCCAAAAATTTATTATCGATATGCATATAAAAAGAATTACTGAAAGCGAACCGATTTCGTCTTTTAAAGAACGTATTGCAATGAAATACTTTAGCTGCGATTATAAAACTTTATTAAAAAATAATTTAACACAATTTATACTAAATTATATTTGCTGTTCTATGTATCCTTGATGTAGTTGTACTATTAAATAATTACTAATTAATTATGATGTAAAATGCAAAATAAAATTTAATTAAACTGTAAAATTGTAAAACAATTTATTAATTTGTATTGCTTATTCAATTGAAATTGTAAAAAAGAAGAAAGAAAAAAAAGAGAAAAAGAAATAAAAAAAAATAATAATTAGTTTCATACAAAATCTCAACCCCACATTAACATAGTTTATTTTTTTTTAAATTTTTTTATAATTTAACGTATCAATTATATAACACTAGTGGTTTATCCACTACCGTATAAATAATATTTAAATTTTTGTTTTCCTTTTATAAATTATTTTTGTAGTTGTAAGAATTAAACCTTGATATAGAAGAAAATTGTAAAAGTAATTTATAATGTAATGACGATTTAAATAAAAAAAATAAAAAAAATAAAAAATAAAAAAAAATAAAAAAATTAATAAATAATAATTAATAAAAAATTAAGTAATAATACTTATTAAATAATTAATAAAAATAATAAATAACTAATAATAATTAATAAATAATTAATAATAATTAATATATTATTAATAATAATAAATATTTAATAATTATTAGTAAATAATGAATAATAATTAATAAATAATTAATAAATAATTAAAATAATTAATAATAATTTAAAAATAATTAATAATAATTAATAAGCAATTAATAATAATTAATAATTAATTATTAATATTAATTAATAATTAGTTAATAACAATTATTAGAAAATAATTAATAAATAATTAATAATAATTAAAAAATAATTAATAATAATTAATAAAGAATTAATAATAATAAATAAACAATTAATAATAATTAAAAATAATTAATATACAATTAATAAATAATTAATAATAATTAATAAACAATTAATAATAATTAATACCTGTAATAAATAATAAATAATTACTATAAGTAATAAATAATTAATAATACTTAATAATAACTAAGAAACAATTAATAATACATAATAAATAATTAATAATAATTAATAAATAATTAATAATAATTAATAAATAAATAATAATAATTAATAAATAATTAATAATAATTAGTTAATGTTAATAATAATTAATACATAATTAATAATAATTAATAAATATTTAATAATAATTACAAAATAAATAATAATAATTAATAAATAATTAATAATAATTAAAAAATAATTAATAGTAATTAATAAACAATAAATAATAATTAATAATAAACAATTAATAATTATTAATAATAAATAATAATAATTAATAAACAATTAATAATAATTAATAAATAATTAATAATAAATAATAAACAATTAATAATAATTAATAAATATTTAATAATAATTAATAAATGATTAATAATAATTAATAAATAATGAATAATAATTAAGAAATATTAATAATAATTAATAAATAATTAATGATAATTAATAATTATTTAATAATAATTATTAGTAAACAGTTAATAAATAATTAATAACAATTAAAAAGTAATTAATAATAATAAACAATAATTAATAAACAATTAATAAATAATTAATAATAATTAATAATATATTCAATAATAATTAATAAATAATAATTAATAAAAAATTAATTAATAATAATTATTAAATAATTAATAAAAATAAACAATAGCTAATAATAATTAATTAAAAATTAATTAATAATAATTATTAAATAATTAATAAAAATAAACAATAGCTAATAATAATTAATAAATAATTAGTAATAATTAATAAATAATTAATAATAATAAATAATTAATAATTATTAGTAAATAATAATTAATAAATAATTAATTATAATTAATAAATAATTAGTAGTAATTAATAATTAATTAATAATAATTAATTAATAATTAATAATCATTAATAAATAATTAATAAATTATTAATAATAATCTTATTTTTTTTATTTATTTATCTATTCTTTCCAGGGACATACAATGCCCCTGCAAAGTGATGGGCTCTTTTCCCTGCGGATGTGGGCCAATAATAATAATTAATAAACAGTTAATAATAATTAATAATAAATAATAAACAATTAATAATAATTATTAATAATAATTAATAAATAATTAAAAATAATTAATAAATAATTAATAATAATTAAAAAATAATTAATAATAATTAATAAACAATTAATAATAATTAAAAATAATTAATAAATAATTAATAATAATTATTTATTAATAAATAATTAATAAATAATTAATAATAATTAATATACATTAATAATAATTTATAAATAATTAATAATAATTAATAAATAATTAATAAATAATTAATAATAATTAATAACAATTTATAAATAATTAATAATAATTAATAAATAATTAAAAATAATTATTCGAAAATACTTAATAAATAATTAATAATAATTAAAAAATAATAATTAATAATAATATATAAATAATTAATAATTAATTGATAATAATTATTAGAAAATAGTTAATAAATAATTAATAATAATTAAAAAATAATTAATAACAATTAAAAAATAATTAATAATTATTAATAAACAATTATTAATAATTAATAAACAATTAATAATAATTAATAAACAATTAGTAATAATAATTTATTAATAAATAATTAATAAATAATTCATAATAATTAATAAATATTAATAATAATTTATAAATAATTAATACTAATTAATAAATAATTAATAAATGATTAATAATGATTAATAATAATTTATAAATAATTAATAATAATTAATAGATAATTAATAAATAATTAATAATAATTAATAAATAATTAATAAATAATTAATAAATAATTAATAATAATTTTATTTGTTTTATTTATTTATCTATTCTTTCCAGGGACATACAATGCCCCTGCAAAGTGATGGGCCCTTTTCCCTGCGGATGTGGGTCAATAATAATAATCAATAATCAGTTAATAATAATTAATAATAATTAATAAACAATTAATAAATAATTAAAAATAATTAATAAATAATCAATAATAATTAAAAATTAATTAATAATAATTAATAAACAATTAATAATAATTAATAAACAATTAATAATAATTAATAAACAATTAGTAATAATAATTTATTAATAAATAATTCATAATGATTAATAAATATTTGTAATAATTTATATATAATTAATACTAATTAATAAATAATTAATAAATGATTAATAATAATTAATAATAATTTATAAATAATTAATAATGATTTATAAATAATTAATAATAATTAATAAATAATTAATAAATAATTAATAATAATTAATAAATAATTAATAATAATTATTAGAAAATAATTAATAAATAATTAATAATAATTAAAAAATAATTAAAAATAATTAATAAATAATTAATAATAATTAATAAACAGTTAATAATAATTAATAATAATTAATAAATAATTAATAATAATTAAAAAATAATTAATAATAATTAATAAACAATTAATAATTATTAATACCTATAATAAATAATTAATAATAATAAATAATTAATAATACTTAATAATAACTAATAAACAATTAGTAATAATTAATAAATAATTAATAATAATTAATAATAATTAATAAATAATAATTTTTAGTAAATAATTAATAAATCATTAATAATAATTAAAAAATAATAAGTAATAAACAATTAATAATAATTAATAATAATTAATAATAATTTATAAATAATTTATAATCATTAATTAATAATAATTATTGGAAAATAATTAATAAACAATTAATAATAATTAATAGTAATTCTTTTTTTTTTTTCTAAGTGAGGTGGGAATTTTCCAAAGACACCAGGAATTTCTCCCTTGGTAGTGTCAGATTCTTACTGACTAAACCCAACTCCCCCTTTTAGCCAATACAATGGGATGAACACCCTTACCTTCGAACGCAGTATATTGGCTAGGGAGTAGGGATAGGAAAAGATAGGAAATTGGATACGGAAACATTCAATTGGGAGTGGGACTGTAAGGAAACAATGAATCCGCCTATTATTATTACTATTTAGCTAACAGTAACTAAAGCTGTAACAACATGTAGTAGTATTATATAGTACGATGTACATATGTATGTATTTTTGAAATTTTTTTAAGAATAAAATTTAAGCGTAGATTTTTAAAATTTATAGGTAATAAATGTACAAAATAATTTTCATGCAATTCACAAAATTATTTGTTGAAATTTGCATCAACATTAACATTATGATACATACATATGTATATTATTTATGCATCACAAATTCATTAATATTGCACTTTTTTCATTCAAATCAAATATATTTTTTTCTTAAAAATTTGTTAAGAATTAGAAATCTGATTGCGGAAAATAAAAGTATTCGAAAATAACCGTTCAATAAGAGGTCTATTTATGTATTAATTAAAATATGTGACAAAGTTCAAACCGTACTAGAAAATATTTAGCCAGTCCTTAAATTTTATTAAACCTATTAAAAAAGTCTAAAGCACCCTTCAAACCACCTCTAGAAATTTTCGCATTCGGTTTTACCAGTACATGGCCAGTCTTAAACGGCTTCTTAATTATTTTACCACGGAAAATGTAATAAAATTTTTGGTACGTACTATTATGTTGTTGTTTTTACTTGTTTTTGCTACCACTTTTACTACTAAATTTAATCAAAAAGTATTAAGTCACTTTTTTATTTTGTTTTCTATTTTGTCTATTTATATTAACTCTAATTTTCGTATTTTCCACACAGTTTGAATGAATTTTGTATTTGCACTTTAAAAATTTATCGTACACAAAACAAATTTTTTCGTCCCAAATTCTCTGTAAAACCGTTTTACGGCGATAAAGCTCCCTTAACTAATTATTACAATTGAAAATAAATAATACGCAACCGACTGCGACGGCGACGGCGACGACCACAACCTTTGCCTTTGGTTTTACAACGCAACTCATTTGACGTTTTTTTTTAAGAAACTATGATTATCTTTAATATTTAAATCACAAAATTGTTAAAAAAGTGACTTCTTCCAATCAACTTCAAAATTTAAATGGAAGCTTTCAAGGCTATTTCCCACCTATGGAAACGCTTTTAAGCGTAATAGCATAAATAAAGTTTGATACTGTAAACTAATTTATTTTAATTAGTTTGATTAAAAAATTTTATTAATTAGGTTTAATTTGTTTTCTTAAATAATAATTAAAAAATAACAACCGTATTTTTTTTTGTTTAACTATAATTTATTTTTCGTAGTAGAAATTATGTTTGTTCAAGTTAAGCTTCCATCAGCGACTGACTAAAATTATTTTTGGTTTATTACAATTACAATATAATAATTAAGAGTTAAATAGAGAAAGAAGAAATTAGTTCTGTTACAATTAAAATATAAGAATTTAATAAAGAATGGAAGGAATTTTATTGTTAGGTTGGAGTAAAATTATCCATGCCCGCGCCTTTGAAGGAATCAGCTTCAATATGACCTGCTGGTAGTGGTGCAATGGAGTGTAGCTGGCGACGAAATATCTTTCCTCGAGCTTTCCTCGATGCTAAGAGGAAAAAGGTTTCTTTAACACGAAGATCTGGTAACTCAATTTTAGTATGTTTTATTTTTACAGGTGGCCATGAAGTTGAAGACTTATGTAAAAAATCTGGCCCCTGGAACCAATTGGAATCTAATAATTCTTGCACTGTTGCTCCTCTGGACAGAATATCTGCGGCATTGGAGGAAGAATTTACATGTCTCCATTTAATACCTTCTGAAAGCTCTTGAATTTGGGATATTCTATTTGCCACAAAAACATTGAACCTAGATGAGTGAGAAGTAAGTTGATCAAGGACGATTTCTGAGTCACTCCAAAAAATTACATTATGGATCGGCGGAGTAGGTATTATACTTGGATAAACCTTTTTAAATAAATTAGCCAATAGCAAAGCAGCGCATAACGCGAGTCTTGGAATTGATTGTGTTTTAGTGGGCGATACCTTTGATTTAGCAGTTAGCAGCTGAACGTTTAATATTTTTGTCAGAATCGATAGATCGAATGTAAATGCAGGCTCCATATGCCCTCAAACTAGCATCAGCGAATCCATGAACTTCAATGTTATGATGTAAATCGGTATTAACCACAAACCGAGGTATTCGAATGTCTTTTAACAGGGAGAAACTGCTTAGGAAGTTGTGCCATTGGGTATGTAACTCGAGCGGAAGCGATTCGTCCCAGTCTAATTTGAGTAGCCATAGTTTCTGCATAAAAAGGTTTGCCTTTACAATGACTGGATTTGTTAAACCCATGAGGTTAAATAAACGAGATAAATTTGACAGAACCATTCGTTTCGAAATTTTCTTTACTTTATTTATATCATCCGATAATATGTAACGAAATTCATCTATTTGTGGATGCCAGGCTATGCCAAGAGTTTTGATAATTGAATTACCGCCAATTAAAATAAGATTCTCTCGAGTACATTCATCTATACTGGACATAAAGGGTCCGTTATTTGAATACCACTTCTTCAATTCCATGTCAGCTGATTCTAAGATTGAATTAACTTCTGAGCGGATTAAGTTGATTTCACTCAGAGATTTACCTCCTGTAAGCAAGTCGTCAAAGTAAAAATCATTAGCAATTATTTTAGAACCGACTGGATATGCGCTCCGATTTTGATGAGCTAGATATTCAAGCTATTTTGTAGCTAAATAAGAGGCTGATGCTGTACCATAAGTCACGGTTTTAAGGTGATAAGTTCTCAGTTTTCCTTGTTGACTGGGTCTCCACAGTATGCATTGATAGTAGGAATCACATTCATCTATGTAAACTTGACGGTAAATTTTACAGATATCGGCCTTTAAAGCATATTTATAAACTCGAAAACTAATTATGATCCTGCACTGTAAGCCCCACCATGAGTGTGTCGTTCAAAGATATATTAGTAGTAGTTTTACAATTTCCGTCAAAGACCACTATTATTTTTGTAGATGAAGAGTCTGGTTTGAGCACGCAATGATGAGGTAAATAATACTTCACTAAGTTCTCATCATTGCTTGGAACAATTTCCATATGATCTAGATCTTCATATTCTTTTAAAAACTCAGAATATTGTAATTTCAATTCAGGATTCTTATCTAATTTTTTTTCAAGACTGTAAAATCGTCTTTGTGCTATATTGCAAGAGTTAACTAGTTTATGTACATTATCCTTAAACGGTAACTTAACAAAAATTCGCCCATTGGCTGAACGAGAAGTATTGAGGTTAAAAAACTACTCACAAAATTGTTGCTCAACAGTGAGTGGAGACGGGTTGGAATACAAATTTTCAATTTTCCAAAATGTTTGCACAATATCGTTAAGAGATTCATCTAAATCTAACTTAGGAGTTTCTACTGTAACATTGTGAGAGAATCTTTTGCCTGACAACACCTGCCTGTGAATTGAATTTTCCAGAAACAATCCATCCCAGCATTGTTTTTTGTAAGGTGGGAAAATTAGGTCCTAATTTTATTTGTCCAACGGACATTATTTCAAAAAATGTTTCAGCCACAATGTGTAGGTCAACCCTCTGTCTTTTAAAGAAAAGGGATCAGCAAGTTTCAAATTTTTTGGGATGTTCCAATCTTCAATTGATAAATTAGAAGCAGGTAGAACGCCGGAAATAGTTGGTAAGGCTAACAGTTTAAGATTTAATCGAAGATCAGTTGTGCGAGATTTTATAACAGCATTCGTGATAAATCGCGCTGTAGCGTGAGACTCTCCATTATTCCACTTATTTGAGCAACCACTTTAGATTTTTTCAGGCAAAGTGATTTAATCATGTATTCAGATATGAAATTTAGTTGCGACCCAGAATCCAAAAGAGCTCTTACTGGTTTTAAAATTCCAGAATGATCACAAATATATACCACCGCGGTGGCTAATATAATATAATTTTCACCTACGGAAAATGAATTATTTGTAGAAGATGAGCTCATAACTTCGACTGATGCGCTGCAAGGACGAGCAAATGAGGAACTACGTGATGAAGATAAAGATGAAACAAAATAATTTGAAGCGGCCGAAGACTGTTCATTTTCTGAAGAAATTTTAGTACAATATCGATGCAAAAGTGTGTGATGTGGAAATGAGCATACCTTGCATTTGGAGGGTATTTGGAATTGCTTGACGAATGCCCTTTGGTAAAGCAATTAATACAAAGTGATAAGCCTTTTATGTGATTATATCTATCAAGTACTGTTAGTGCTAAAAATTTAGAGCACTTGTAAATAATATGTTGAGAATCATGACAGAAGTGGCATGAGGAACAATTGTCCTTTGTTGCAGGTAAAGTAGTAACACTGTTGGAGGAGAATTTATTTTTGTTGTTATTAGTGAAGCTATTGGCTGAACTTGGTGCTAATTGTTTTTTAGGTGGACACGTATTATCGATTAATTCTAAATTTCTATGTCGAGATTCCAGAAATTTTATGAGCTCTTCATATGTTAGAAGGTCAGAAGAAGAAATTGTAGAAAGGGATTGCTCCCAAAGCTGTATAGTGGCTCTTGGAAAATTCTGACTGACTATATGAATAATTATCATGTCCCATTTATCAATTGCAGCTCCTAACATTTTTAACGCATGCATTGTGTCACGGGTAACGTCTAATAGTGCCTTTAATGTAGTTGAATTTTCAACGAACAGTTTGGGATGTTCTAAAAATCTAGTTAAGTGATTACTAACCAAAACTCGTTTGTTATTAAATCTGTTATTTAATAATTCCCAAGCTACCTTATAATTGGATTCAGTAACAGAAAGATGGCTTAAAAGTTTGTCGGCCTCCCCAGTCAGATTAGTCTTTAAGTAATGAAGTTTGTTTACTGTGGGAACGTCTGCTCGTTTATGTATTAATGAGGTAAATAAGTCGTTGAACGATTGCCAGTTTTCAAAGTTACCGTCGAATTTAGGAATATTTATTTTATGTAAACCAATTGACTTACTTGAATAATCAGCTTACTCTAATTCTGCAATGCTGGTCTTTTGTTCCGGATTCTTTGCAACTTCAATTTTTTCCAGCCAATCACCCATGTCCGAAATAAAATTAAAATAAGATTCTTCAGTTGAAGAAAATTCATCATCGGTAAAATACGGGCACATCTTCTTCTCTTCATCATTTGCTAAAGATTGAAGTTTATCATCCCTTTTGTTTAAAACTGCCCACAGCAACTTGGCTTCTGCTATCCGATTTTCTAAATAAAATTTAGTTCTCCTAGTTGGCCCAGTTTTGTTGAAGTTTCTTATGGCCTTATGTAGCTTGGTAATAGAATTGTTTTGTTGTTCCAATAATTTTTCCATTATATTTAGGTTGTATGTAAGAGCAAAAAAATTAAAATTTTTCTCCAACTAAAAAATATTTTAATTATTAATATTTGTATTACGAGAATTTCAAATATCTAATTAGGCAACTATTATAAGTATGTGCTTTGATTTTATATGTGATATCAAAGCACATACAGTATCAAATTTCTTTAAAATAATATATTTAATAAAAACCATATAAAACCATTATTATAAAACCATTATTATAATTCATAAAAATACAAGAAAATAGAAACAATAAAAATTTTCTTTTATCATCATTTTTATCAGGTAAATTTTTTATTTTATTTTTGTTTATTTTTCACCAAAAAATAATAATAAAAAATAATCTTCAGAACGTCTTTCCAACAACAACTAATTCAAAGTGTAGTAAATTAGGTGCTCCTAATTAATTGTGTCGTACTGTTGTACAATGTATCAAATAAGTATTTTTATAATAAGTTACAGCAATAATTTAGCAACATGTGTAAATATCTGGAAAGCAAACAAAATCCGTAGAAGAACAATATTTCTGGAAGTTGTCAACAATGAATACAGCAACAATGTATCCTTAATGATCAGCAACAACAATCATATGATGAATTATCAACAAGTGTAGCTTCAATATTTCGGAAGCTTATCCAACTAAAGCATCAATGTTTCAGAAGCTTTGCTTATGAGCAACAAAAAAAACATGCAAATAATGTTGTTTCTAATAAGTTTGTTCATGGCGCTTGCACATGGCGCTTGCCATGGGCCCCGCGATAAAAAGGGCCCCATCAGCACAACATTGAAACTAAAAATTTTCTGTGACTTGGACTTCTATTAATCTATTCACAATGCCATAGAAACGTTGACTTTACAAAATGTTTACTATAGGGGCCAACCTAAATCAAAGCGTACGACGTACATGAATTTATATGAGAGCACCCGAAATACGCGGCGTCGAGCATTTAAAATTTAAAAACTAGAAAATCGTATAAAAAAGTTTTTATTTTATATTTGTATGAAATTGCTGTACAATTAAAATCAACATTTCCTAAGGTTGACACAATTCTTAGAATTTTTTTGACAATGCCAATTTCCAATGCTTCTAGGGAATGAAGGTTTTCCATTTTGAAACAAGTCAGAAAGGAAGGAAAATTAAATTATATGGCATTACTTTATATGGAATATGAAGAGATGAGCAATATTGATTATGATATGATAATAGATAGTTTTGCAAAAGCCAAAGCTAGACAAAAGCAAATATTTTTATTTTAAAAAATATATAATAACTATAAAAGTGGAAAAAAAAGCATATATAATTAAAGTTTTGATGTATATAACTATATAAATATGTTTATGTTCCTTTTTATTTTTATTATTTTTGGATAATTTAGTTTATAGAATTAATATATAAATTAATTTGTTTTTGTTTAAGTTTTTTGATTGAAATTTTGGAATTGGAATTGCAGGGTTCCATCTAACAAACTACGGTCACTATAGATGGAACTTTGTAATTATAATGTAGTTGTATTGCTTTAGTTGTTTTTGTTAAAATGAAATTGTTTTTGTTTAAGTTTTTGACTGAATTTTAATTAATATCGTTTTCGTTTTTTTTTGATATGATATGATAAAAATAATCAATTTGACATGATAAAAATAATCAAGCATATTTTTATTTATCTATGTAGTATATTCAAATTAATGTGTTCACCTTAGTGTCCCTCCAAAAAGAACAAAATACGCCTTAGTGTAGTCTCTAAAAAATAAACCAAATTTTAAATTCTCTTAGTGTCCCTCTCCATACATAGTGAAAAAATATTAAACATGATTGTACGAGTCAAATATTCCATAGAAAATAGCATCCTCGTATATGGTAGAATGTTGAAAATGTTGGAAAATAAAAAGAAAATCTTTTAATACACACAAATAGAAATGGATGCCGTCATTCAAAAAAAAAACCTTCCAAAAAATGTATAAAAACATTGATAAAATCCACTACAATTCTTTCCATCTACTGCAATTTTCCTACAAATATTCCCCCCACGCCGGAACCTCCCACAACCAAAATTTGACACATTTTTGTTATTCTTCAAAGTTGACACTTTTTTATTTTATTATTACTACTTAAATCACAAAATTGCTCAAAAATGCACTTTTTCCAATCACCTAGATATTTTAAATGGAAGTTTTCTAGGCCTATTTCCATCTCTGGAAACACTTTTAGGCTTAATAACTTAAAAAAAGTTTGACACTATTTTCTAACATTATCACTATGATTATCAATACCGTTTTAATTACAAAAGTGCTAAAAATAAGACCTATTCCAATCACCTTGAAATTTTAAATGAACACTTTCTAGGCCATTTCCTACTCCTAGAAACACTTTTAAATTTAATAGCTAAAAAAAATTTGACACGTATAAAGGTGGTAAAGATAGAAAATTGAAAGTAAAAGCAATATATTCAATTTAATGTGTTCACCTTAGTGTCGCTAGAAATATAACAAAAACGCCTTAGTGTTCTCTTACAAAAAAAAAAAATAGAAAAAACCCCTTAGTGTCCCTCTCAATGCATTGTGAAAAAACGTACGTTTAAAAAAGAAATTTCCATAGAAAATAGTATTTCGTACATGGTATGTTGAAAATTTTAGAAAAAAAACATTTCTTTTAATACACACACATAGAGATACGAAAAAGAAAACTTCAAAACAGAAAATGAACAAAAATATTGATAAAATAAAATCGGAAGGAATTGTAGTGGGTTTTAACCCTCTAAATTTTGTGGGGGGTGTTTTCTTTAATAACTTTGTTCAGCGTGTTCGCATAGGAAGTGAGCCCTTGGTTTGGTTCTATAATAGATTTGCTGGCTTTAAGATCTTCTTGTGGCTTGTTTTTGATGTAAACGTTGTAGGCTTCCCCGCTGGTACATCTTAGGTCTATTTTAATTTTCAATCTCCTTCAGGAAAACTGGATATTCCCTATCTCAGGGCCTGTGGTTGTCGTCCCACGCTTATGCGGCGCAGTTGATGCACTTGGGCGTGGTATACAAATGTATACCTTGAGCTGATATGCAAATGTATTTATAGAGCTACGTAGTGTTCGGTATCTAATAGCTATACGTATTTCCCTTTTCTTTTTTATGTTTCTATACAAATACAATATATACTATTGTTAAACTTATAGTTTGAAATTTGAATATGAATGATATACAAATGTATTTATATAGCTACATAGTGTCAAGTATCTATAGTCTATGGCTATACGTATTTGTTGTTTTATTTTATTTTTTATGTTTCTATACAATATACGCTATTGCTAAACATGTAGTTTGATATGAATAGTATAGATTTGTATTTATATATGTAGCTATGTTATGTTAAGTATTTATCTACATTTTTTTTGTTGTTATGTTTCTTTTTTGTTTTTTTCTGTTTTGTGTAAAGAATGAATGTGAATATAACATGTAAGTATGTATTAGGTATATGATGTACATTGAAAATTGTATGAGGTTTTTTGAGTTACAGACAAATTGTGTATGAAAGTACATTTTGTAAAAATAGAAGCTAAAAAATGTATGCGTAAATTATAAATAAATGTATATAAAAATTTGCATACATTTTAGTTTTAAATTGGAACAAGTATTCGTACTTATTTAAATAAAAATTCGTCGTTTCCATTGAGGTATGTCATATAATAGGAAAAATCATTTGTATATTTATTTTAAAAATTGAATTGAATTGTAAACCAGTAAAAAACAAGTACATATTTATGTAATTTTGAAATTTTTTTAAGAATAAAATTTAGGGTAGATTTTACAAATTTATAATAAATGTAGGTATAAAATAATTTTTATGCAATTCACAAAATTATTTGTTGAAGTTTGCATCAAAATTAATATTATGATACGTATGTAGGTATGCATATTATTTATGCATTACAAATTCAATAATATTGGACTATTTTCACTCAAATCAAATACTTTTTTTTTTTATAAATTTCTTAAGAATTAGAAATCTGATTGCGAAAAATATAAGTATTCGAAAATAACCGTTCAACAAGAGGTTTATTTATGTATGGATTAATTAAAATATGTGACAAAGTTCAAACGATTCTAGAAAATATTTCGCCAGTCTTGAAATTTTATTTTTGATAAAATTTCAAACTTACTTGTTGTTTAATGATGGCATCCATATCTCTATGTGTGTGTATTAAAAGAAATCTCATTTCCAATATAACATGTACGAGGATACGATTTTCTATGAAAATCAAAAATCAATAAAAATCAAAGAAAAAAGCAAAATACAATTTTGGTATACATATATAAATATGTAAATATGTTCCTTTTAATTATTTTTGGATAATTTAGTTTATAGAATTAATATGTAAATTAAATTGGTTTTGTTTAAGTTTTTTGATTGAATTTTAGTTGCTATATTGGAATTGCAGGGTTCTATCTAACAAACTACGGTCACTGTAGTTGGAATTTATTAGTTCTAATGTAGTTATATTGTTTTAGTTGTTTTTGTTGAAATGGAATTATTTTTGTTTAAGTGACAGAATTTTAATTAATATTGTTTTAGTTTTTTTTTTAATAAATATATGATAAAAATAATGAAGCATATTTTTATTTATCCATGTAATTTTTAGGGTAGGGGTTTTTTGTAACATAATAACTATGATTATCATTACTAAGGCCGCTGTTAGACTTCAATGTTTTATGTATCTCAAAAACTTTTGAGTAAAAGTTTGAGTAGTTTAGACAGGGAAAAATGAAAATCTTCAAAAGTTGATGTATCTGTCAAATTTTGTAAAGATACGTTTAGAAATAAATTATAAAAGTTTAAGTAGTTTAGAAATAAATTATAAAGAGATACAGAGATAATAAATATGAAATATGCATTTTAACATTTTATTCGTTATTTATAAAACAATTTAAGATTTTTTTGATTTTAGACATCTTATTTTAGTTTAGGGTAAGACGATAATATATTTATTTTGTTTATTTCATTATTCAAAGATTTTTTTTAAAAAAGTTTATTCAAACTTTTTATTTATTTGAAATAATATCATTATCATACACTTAAATTAATATAATTTGTCTTGGATCGTTAGAAATAATAAAGATTAGTATAATTAAAATAAGAACAGTTTTTATTTTACATAAATAATCAATATTTACAAATTACATACTTTCTTAAAATTGAAATGAATTCTAACATGATTTGGTATCTTTCCAGAGAAGGCAAAGAACGTAACTGGGACTCTATGCTATGACAGAAATCCCTGATTTCGTCTACTTTGTCGATGTTTTGACAAAAGTTTTGGACGAAACCCAGCGTTTCATCCAGTCTTTGAATCTTTTTTTTCCTTTCTTCTTCTTTATTTTCATTGCCTTCTCTTTGTAATTTTTTGGTTTTTGTTTTTTTTATTGGTTTTTCCAATAAATTTTTAATTACCAATTATTTACCCTCTTTTCCTCATTCCAATAATTAGAGCGGAGTTGGTTGATTTTTTTCCGCACGTGGGACTCCTCTATCTCAAAAATCGTCGCCATCTCCTCATAATTTTTGGACTTCAAGATGATATTTTTGTAAGATGGGTCTCTTACATTCCACAGACACTCCCTCATTTTATACTCCTGTATAAAACGAAGGAGGTCCGTGCCCATAATCTTCTTGGATTTTTTCTCCATGATGCTAAATTGATGCAATATTAATTGATTGATACTAAAATAAAAATTATTATAGAAAATTATATATGTATATATATCAATATATATATATATATATATATATATGTATATATATATTTATGAATATTAAAAGTATTACTTATATATATTTGGATATTACTTATGTAAATTATGTATTATTTATTAATATTATAAAATATGTATATGTATATTAAAAGTCTACTTATCTGTTTTTGTTAATTCGTCCAAATTCTAGTAAAATCCAATTTTTCAAAATAAATTCTAGTAAATAAAATCCAAAGTTTATAAAAATATAAAATATAAAATATCCAAATATGGTTATATATCCAATCTATAATATCAAAATCAAATTTAAATTTTTATAATCCAATAGAATAAATTCAATTTTCATAAATCAAATTAGCGCTAAAATTAAATTTAATGGCGCTCAAAAACAGATGAAAATTGAATGAAACTAAAAAAAAAACAAATGTCATATAAAAATATAAACTAGCCCCAATTTAATTTAATGACATTAGAAATTTTTAGATTTGACAATAAAATGTTTTGAGATTTTGACAGTAAAATATTTGAGATGACAGATGAAACTTAAAAAATTGAAGAACTTTCTATTTTTTAAATTTCAAAAATTTCGTTCGATTCTAACCTATTCAATGATTTATGTTTTGCAAAGGGTATGAAACATTGATGAAACAATGACCAAACATTGAAGTCTAACCGCTAGGTAATTAAATTACAAAATTGCAAAAATAAGATCTATTCCAATCACTTTGTATTTTTAAATAGAAGCTATCTAGACCATTTCCCACACCTGGAAACACTTAAATTTAATATAGTGGCGGTTCTAAGGGACATCGCACATAGCGCTTGTCATGGACCCCGCGATAAAGGGGGCCCCATCAGCAAAATATTGAAACTAAAAAAATTTCTGTGACTTGGACTTCTATTCTATTAATCTATTCACAATACCATGAAAACGTTGACTTTACAAAATGCTTACTATAAGGCCAACCTAATGTTTACTTTAGGCCAATCTAAATCAAAGCGTACGACATATGGGTTCTGTCAAAATATATTTTAATACATAAATTTATATGAGAGCACCCGAAATACGCGGCGTCGAGCATTTAAAATTTAAAAACTGGCAAAGCGTACAAAAAAGTTTTTATTTTAATAATTTAATAGCTTAAAAAAACTTTGAACACATATATAAGTGGTAAAGGTGGGCAAATTAAAGGAAAAGTAATATATTCAATTTAATGTGTTCACCGTGTCTCTCCAAACAGAACAAAAAACGCCTTAGTGTTCTTTTTAAAAAAAAAATAATCCAATTTTGAAAACTTAGTGTCCTTCTCCATACATACATACATATAGATACGAATATAGATATTACAAAAAAAGTATTAAAATATTAATAAAACCACTAAAATTCTTTCCACCTACTACAATTTTAAATTTAAGCTTTTTAGGCTTATTCCCAGTTATGGAAACACTTTTAAGTTTAATAGCATAAATAAAGTTAGTAGGTATAGCGGCACTTTGGCATGGGAAAAAATAAGCCCATATCGCACGCACACGCAAATTAACCTATATTGGAATGACCTTGAGTTTTAGAGAAACCGGGAGTGTTGTGACCTGGATTCTGTTAGAAGTTGGGGTAAAACAAGTCTTTTAGAGCTCTTTCATCGTATATTATAATAGGTAAACATGAAAATAGTTAGCAAAAATATTATATGTAAATATTAAAGCACGTGTTATTTAATGTTGTATCTTTAAGGAATGCATGTTTTTTTTTTTTGTGTTGGTTAACTAGTTTTAAAATGTATCTTTAAGCAATGCGTGTTTTTTTGTTTTTTGTGTTGGTTTACTATAGGAAGAAATACAAAATAACAATTAGCATCTTCGTTTTTTTTTTTTAGCAGAATATCTGGTTTAGATTACTATGTACAGTATTTTAAAAAGGTAGAAAAAGAAAGAGGCAAGAAAAGTGCAAATAGATTGGTATAGTATAGTATAGTATAGTAAGAACTATACATATATATGTATAGTTCTTAGTTCTATCTACATATATATGTTGCATATAAAAAGATTAAAAAGAAATTCAAAATAGAAATTAGCGTCCACATGTACCTTTTTCTTTTTTTCTGAAGGATATGTAAAAGAATACGTAAGAAAATATATTAGAACGTGTGTGGAAAACCAGCAAACTATATTAAAAGATGAAATATACATTCATTAAACCGGTTTAATGTTCAATGTAATTATTCTAGATTATTTTTTGAGATTCCATTTTTATTAAAAGAATTAATAGATAAATATTTAAATATAAATCAAGAGAATAAAATGTTAGAATAAGATTAAACTGTAAAATAAATTTATAATAAAAAATTTTAAATAAACTTTATTTACTTTTGTTTTTACAACTACAATAAAATATGGCAATAGCAAAAACAACACAATAAATAAACAAAAATGTAAAAACTAATATTAAACATCTACAATAATACGGATATAATGTGGTTTGTTGCAAATTCTTTTTATCATTGTCCAAAGATTCAGAAACTTGCCCTCTTTCTACAAAATTACTGTCCATTTGAAATGTTAAAATGTTGAATAACCAGACTTTTTGAGAAAATGAAGTATTTTTTTATTAATTTGCAGTGTTACTAAGATTAGAACTGACAACTGACTGAATAAAAATTCAAATTTTGAAAAGGTATAAAAAGAATGCATTATTTTTATTGGTATTTATTTTAAGAATGGATGTGAAAGATTTCTTAGAAAAATACTCATTTACATTATTAGATGAACACAAAACTTATATTTCAAATTTATACAATTTTTTGAAAAATTTGTTGGTAAAGAACAGTACAGTTCAAAATATGGTACACATTTTAGTTGCTGTCCTTGGGCTTATAATAATTGTACTTCAGGGCCTGACACTTGTGAATGCTATTTTGTAGAAAAATATAACAAAGAATTAGAAAAGTTAATTAAATGGTATAAGCATAATGTCAAAAGCTCAAATTGTAATGGAAATTCATAGACCATCTAGGCAATCTAGGCAAGGCGTAGATATCCCAGAAAGAAATTCTTACAAAGAGGTTTAAATGATACTTGGCAAATTGATTTAGTTGAAATGATACCATACGCAAAGTTTAATAATGGCTTTAAATATATGTTAACTGCCGTAGATATCTTTTCTAAATACGCATATGCTGAACCTGTAAAAACAAAGAATGCTGAAAATGTTTTAAATGCCCTGAAATCAATTTTTGAGCGCGCTAAAGTTATACCCAAAAATGTTCACTCTGATCAAGGCAAAGAGTTTTTTAATTCACAATTCCAAAACTATATGAGAGAAAAAATGATCAATCACTATCATACATACAGTGAATTAAAAGCATCAATTGTTGAACGATTTAATCGTACAATGAAAAATTCTATGTGGAAAAAATTTAGTCTAAATGGAAATTATAAATGGTTATCTATTCTGCAATCAATAATAAAAGATTATAATTCAAGAAAACATTCTACAATAAAGCTTCCACCTGAAAAAGTTACGCGAAAAAATGAAAGAAATATATTGAAAAATATATATATGCAACCTAAAATTTTTCAAAAAAGTAAATATAAGGTTGTTGAATATGTAAGAATAAGTAAATATAAAGGTCACTTCGAAAAAGGCTATCAACCAAATTGGTCAACTGAAATATTTAAAATTGATAAGATCAATAATACCTATCCAGTTACATATCAATTATCAGATTATAAAAATAATCCTATTTCAGGTGATTTCTACAAAGAGGAACTCACTCCTGTTAAATATCCAAATTCTTACCTGGTAGAAAAAATTATTAAAAAACAAGGTAATAAAGTTTTTGTTAAATGGTTAGGGTTCAATGATGATCATAATACTTGGATTAATAAAAAAAAATAGTTTTTAATAAATTTGAACATATTTGATATTTATTTGTGCTATTTATACTAAAATTTTTAAATAAAAATTTAAACATTATATTTCTATTAGATCTTTTATATCCATAGAGAAATGAACTACCATCTTCCATAAATTTACGTTTTTCTAACCTAGTTTGATATTTTTTTATTTCAGGAACTGTGATAACTTTATGCTCTTTATTACGTCGAATATTTTGTGAGAGTATGTATATATCGTTGTCTTCCTTCACATTTAGCACCGCTTCTTTAATTGTATTAAAACTAATTTTTTGGGAGGCTGTATAGTTTAAACAAATTCCTTTAACTTTACAAACTAGTTTTTCTTCATTGTCTTTGGTACTGTGAACTTTATATGCATAGTTTTTAGGGCCTCCACTTACAAATTCTGTAATGTAACTTCCAACACCATAACATTCTAGTTCATCGGTCATATCTCCTATAAAATCCCCTGTTTGGGGTTCATATTCTCCTGTACGACTTATATATATTACGGAATCAGTGTCATAATATAAAACTCTATCCTTTAGTTTTTCTAAATAACTATATAATTTTAATCGAGCTTGAGTAGTTGTGTAAGCTGCAATACATACATTTGCAGTAGATAATGATTCACCTACTTCTTCTTTGTACTGCCAATTAACTATAATGTTTTCCTCACTTACTGGAAGAATACCACAAACGTCTATAGATGGGTTTGTTAACATGTCATATAAATCTTTAGGTTGATTAATAATTGTTGTTTTTTGTAAGTTTTCTCTCTGTCCAAATTTACCCCAAAAAGAATTAAGCATTAATTTTGCAAAAGATCGTAGTCCCTGATTATTTACAATTTCATTAAATTCTAGTTGAATATTTTCATTTCTAAGAAAATCCGTTATATACTTCTCTTTCTCTTCCTTTGTTATACAGTTACTAGGCCATCCCGATGCCTGTTGTTTTATTTTTAAAAATTTGTTCATCATTTGTGTGAAAAGACTATCTGTTTTTGTTACACCATTGTATGTTGTAACTCCATATTTCATGAATTTCTAATATTTTATATTTCAATTCAAGAGCTTTTGACACTTCATCAATAATCCATGTTCCAAGTAAAGCTCTTTCGTTATCATTATGTAAACAAAATTCATTTAGGTTTTTTTCCTCACTACATGTGCTTGACTTATTTGACAATAAAAATCACATTCCCACATTTCAATTACATTGTAATCTAATCTTTTCAACCTATCAGATTTTCTAATAGTTCTATCATATCGTTCATTCATTGTATCATTTTTATCATTATATAAATATGAATTACGATTACGTGGAAAACAGTTAGGATGACCGTGATAATAACATCCATAAAATTCAAAAACTTGATTAGTTTCTGAACAAAAACCATCAACTTTTACACCGGCTACGACAGCTTCTTTTTGTTTAGCAGCATGTCTAATGTTAATATTCCGTTTTTCCTCCTCCCAAACCAACCATTGAATAGCTGCCTTTGATTGGTTATCTGAATACCTATACCCGTTTTTGGGTATTAAACCAATCGTATCTGGTTTTAAAAAATTACGTCTAAATGCAAGATTACAAGCAGACGCTATAGTTGTGGCCTCTAGAAAAGGTTCAACGTTACATTCTCTAAGAAAAAATTCTCTGAACTTTAAGCATGATTGCGTTAGTATTGCTACGTCATTTATACAATATTTTACAATATCATTTTCCATATAGAATTCATCATTTTTGTGATCTTCATACCATTTCAGAAATACTTCACGTTCATTAGTTTTCATGGTATCTGGGTTATAATATTCAACAGGTGGTAATGGTCAAATATAATTTTTATTTTCCGTTGTATTGAAGAGATGCGGGAAATATCCTTTTTTCAAATCAATTTGTAAATCAAAAGCCTTTGGTAATTTTGATAATGCCATTGCAAAGTAATTAATTGAGTCTATAAATTTTATGTTATCTAATAACATCATGATAATTTTTGAACCTCGCATAATTAGTTTAGTTTTTAAAGAGGTTTTTTCTAATGTAATATTTAAAATAAATTAATGGTCAAAAAATTGTCCATTATGTGCTATTACCACGACAGTTTTGAATTCTTCTCTTATCTCCATTATGTACATCAGAAATTGCTCTATAATATTTCCCTCTTTAATTCCTTTACTTCTAAATTTACATGTTTCACAAAAATATAACGAGGACAACGAAATACATGCGTCACATCTTTGCTCGAAAACACACAAATTTGGTTCATGTAGTTTAATATCTGATAGAATGCCTCTTACGTACTTCTCTTCAAAAGCTTTTTCTTGTTGTGTTTCCAAATCGTAAAATATATAAATAAAATTTTTTAGTTTAGGTTGATTTTTGTTTTGTTGAATAAAACATTTATGATTCTCAGGAACATAGTTACTGCAAATCTTGCAAAAATATTCACCACATACATGGTTTCTGTCGGCTCTATAAGCAAGACAAACATTTTTTAACTTCATCACAAATACTGTTGCGTTTTGAACTTGACGCCCTATGGTTATGTAAACACATTCGACTTCGAAATTAACGATTACAATCATTGCATAAAATTTGTTTTAAATTATTAAGACATGGCGGAGAATTTTGACAGCATGGACTTGTTTCTGTGCATCTATGATTACTTTTGTGTTGTATGGAATGTGGCAATCTTCACAATAATAACTGGCGCAAAAGGTTGCAGTCAGCGATTTTATTACGTTGTAGTGATTTTTATAAAACAGCAAATTTAGCCGTTTTTCAGATCCAATTCCTTCAAATATTACCTCTCTGCCTCTTGTTCCCCATTTGTACACAACAATTTTATAATTTTTCAAATATTCTTGAAACTTTTTGAGTTCGTGTATTCCACAACCTTTATTTTGAATTTTTAGTTAGTTCGATAGCTTTTAAAGTTTGTAATTTTCCTGTATCATTACGAATTTTGTGTTTGTAGTTCTTATCATTTTTAGTTTGTGATATTGCCACAATTAAGGCCTGAGGTAGACATAAATTGTTTTTGTTTTTAATGCAAATTATTCCCTTTCGCTTTAAGCTTTCCTCATCATATGATGAATATTTTTGTGATCTTCCTCTCCCAAATGGTAGCCTTACAGAAGTAACTGAAAGACAAAATGTATCTGTGCTTAAACCTGTAACATAAAAACAAAATAAAAGTATTAATAATAAAATAATAATGAAGTATTTATTTAGTAGTTACCTTCAGAATTACTTTGAAAAATGTTTGATATCATTTCCCATACATCAGGAAATGTTAGATCGCCTGCATTTCTAAAACTTAGCCATCCAGGACCATGTTTCTGAAAGCTTTCTCCACAGAATGTTAATCCTACCTTATCTAGAGGGTGCAAATCATTTGTAACATCTTGAATTATTTTATACAATGCGTTTTTTATCCAGTTAACCGGTTCTACGTTATTAGGAACTGAATTAATTATAAACTTGACTTTACGTCTCCGTACGTTAAAACGTTTGACAACTGATGCTGAATCACTTTCAATCGTATAAGGAAGTGATTCTATCTCCGGTGAATGATTAAAAAATCTTTCTAATAAAATTTTTTTTGACATTTTTTATTTTTGTATTGACTCGCTT